>JAGSMP010000959.1:0-82459 GCA_029286625.1 Parnassius orleans | reverse complement strand
TTCAGCAGAGGATCCCAATTTTGATCTCAGAAATATAAAATACAGGATAGCGTTAATTGTTAAAAATAATAAAAGTGTGAGAGCGGATGTTCAACTTGCTTTCTTGCTTACGCAATTAATCAGTAACGCACCATACATTTGGTATAGTGAAATTACAGTTCGACCACACCGTAACACATCCCCGCCACAATCACACATCAGTGTAACGTGAGGTACGTAAATTACATGATAACACCAAAGTATGCAAACCAGCAGCAAAACTACTTATCTCAGTGTAGGCAGCCCTCTCAGCAACACCATCCTCATTGCCTGCACTAGAAGAATTACTACAAAGAACAGAACCACGACACTATCTTAGCACTCGTAGAATGACTTCACTCGTAGAATGACTCAAGTGGAAACTCTCGTGCACGGCGCCTACAGTGAACTTTATACTGCACAAATAAGTGGGGGTTTCTCGATATACCCTCAATTCCACCTCGATCCAACCGTTATTTAATAGACGCTCCGACACGGCCATTCTGACGTACGACCATCCTCGGGCATGTATCTTCATGCATTCCTGTAACAAACACTATTAGTCACCAATTCGTCCGCTCGTCTGTCCTGACATGATTAGGTACATATTATAAGTTCGCAAAACTAATTGTTAGATGGCGCTGCTTGTTGCACTATGGTGCCATCAATCCACGACATATAATTCTTATGTCCGTGTGTATGTGAATGAACTCCTCCTAAACGGCTGGACCGATTTTGATGAAATTTTGTGTATGTGTGATTAAGTTTATTAGAGAATGGTTTAGATTCACATTTGGACCCAGTTGTTGTTGAGATCCAGAAGTCAACCGTGCGAAGCCAGGGCGGATCGCTAGTTTTAAATAAAGAAGACATCTGATAAAATAATTTTCGGATGGTATTCGAATAAGGATCTAAAAGAAATTAAGAATAAAATTGCACCAGTTATTGCACATTTTATAAATCTAACCAAAAAAAAAGTTATTTATCCTGAGGAGTTAAAACTAGCTATAATTAGGCCAATATATAAACAAGTTTCTCACAGCGTATGCGTAGATATATGGATGTAAAGGAGGCGAGAGAGTGTGCCAGGATCGTGCCAAGTGGAAGTCCGTAGTCTCTGCCTACCCTCTGGGTGACAGCGTGAGTGTTTATGTTTCATACGAATTTACAAATTATACCGATAGCTATTTTAAATATATTAAATAAAATAGTAGAAAAATAATAGAGGTCAAATTACAGCCTTTCTTGAAAATAATGCTGCCAATTAATGGTTTATACATGGCAACACTAGTTACCACTAGCGCCTCTAGTATCGAGTAGCAGAACTAGGAGAGTCAAGATCCTTCTAGAAATTTGGACCGATATGTACTGAACATTCTAGATGTTTCTACAGTAGAAGGTTCTGGAAACTATCTGAGGCCCTATATAGGCCGGTATAGACCGCGACCGAGTCAGTATTGAATTGGCGATACAAGCGAATACTGAAGCGATACAACTCGCGAATTAAAGTGATCTGTAGTACAATTGTATTTTGTTATTAGTGTGGTTTTTAGTTGTAATTAGTGTTCTGTAATTAAAGTGTCAATTTTGTAATTCACTCGGCAGTTTTTAATTGTCTCGAACCCCGCCTGCAACAATTGGTGTCAGAAGTGGATCAGATCATGCTGATTTTACCAGGACGACACGGAGGTATCTGCACCGAAGTCAACGCCAGCAAGAGACGGACCAGAGACGATTGGTAATACCGCTGCAAACGTCGGGGCCAGCTGCCGACCACGGAGGCCCGTCAGCAGCTCCTGCATCTGCAGCACCTGACTAGGTGTCTGATGATGATGCTGCAGGAGCAGGCTCGCCGACAGGAGGAACAGGCCGCTGCAGGAGGAACAGGCCCGCCGACAAGAGGAACAGGCCCGCCGACAGGAGGAACAGGCCTGTCGGTTGGAAGAGCAGCTGCAGCGTGGACAGGAGGAACAGGCCCGCCAACAGGAAAGCAGATGCCCTCAAAGGACCTTCACGCTACCTTCGGGAAGAGATAGGAGGGAGGGATAGGGTTGCTCAACATGACAACCGCCTGTCGGAAGCTGAAACCCGAATCGACCAAGTGAACAATCGGGTTGACAACGTGATTGCTGATGAAGAAAACGCTGGACGACCTCAAACTTGGGGATGGAGCAGCCCCGTGGTAGCCGCAATACCTTCGCTACGTGGATTCAAAGTGCCGTTCGACGGGACTTTCCTGGTCGGCGTACAGAATCCAGTTCGAGGCCGCTGAAGGCGAACGCTGGAATAAAAGTCAGGCCATGACTGCTCTCACCCTAGGCTTGCGCGACCAGGCCTTAACTGTTCTGGAAGCTCGGTAAGGAAGTGACTTACGAGCAGCCCTGAGGCGTTGGAGGCGAGATATGGCGACGCTCACCTGGAACACACCTTTCGTGCGCAGTTCAAAGATCGCGTGCAACGCAGCAACGAAAACCTGCAGCAGTGGGGCCTTGAGGAAAAGCTGGTTCGAAAGCATACCAGTCTGTACCTGCGCTCATTGTAGGGAACCTGTGCAGACATTCATCGACGGCATCCGCGACCTTGAAGTCAGAGCTGCTGTGAGGCTCAGCACCACGACGCTTAAGGACGCGTTAGCCCATGCACTGGAGGTAGCCGTACGACAGGATCATCGTTCCATCGCGTCAGGGAGGTTGCAGCAGCCACAGTTCGCGACCGCAATAAAGCGATACAGCCCTAGGTGCTACGGCTGTGGGCCATCTTCAACCAGCTGCCCCAAGCGAACTGTAGAGGGAAGGTGAACTATCTCGAGGGGCAGTGCGGCTATCCGCACCGCCCAGCACATGGGAAATCTCATGGCAACGCAGATGCATTGTCAAGAAGACCTTGTCTGGAAGATTGCAAGTACTGTACTAGGCAAGAGGTGGAAGAGATCTGTGAGGATGCTCAGGACAGACCAGCTCTGCAATGAGGAAGGACAGCCTACAACATGCACAGCAGGAAGATCCGACATCAAGCCGATTCTGGAATGGATGAAGGCCAGTGCTCCTAAGCCCAAGTGGAGTGACGTCTCAGCGATGAGTTCGACCACGAAAAGCTATTGGGCCCAATGGGACAGCTTGCTGATTCAGGATGGAGTCCTGTGCCGTAAATGGAAAATGGTCGGGGAGACAGTTGTCATTTGCAAATGGTTGTCCCTAAAGCCAGTACCGGATGTTCTACAGCTGTACCATAATGGTTGTTCAGGAGGCCACCTGGAGTTAAACGAACTCTACTGAAGATCCGAGAACGGTTTTACTGGGTCCACTGTCGTGACGATAAGGAGGACTGGTGTCGCAATGTACAGTGCGGCTGTAAAGGGACCTCAAACTGTAGTAGAGGTGCATTAAAATTGTACAATGTTGGTGCACCATGGAGAGGATAGCCATTGACGTTGCGGGGCCGTTTCCGGAAAGTGAAAAAAATATTTCATGGTTGTGATGGATTACTCACCATGGCCAGAAGTCTTCGCCATTCCAAATCAAGAAGCTTCAACAGTTGCAGATAAACTAGTTCATGAAGTCTTCTGTCGTTTTGGAGTACCTTTAGAGATTCACAGCGATCAAGAAGGAATTTTGAGTCTCAAATATTCCAGGAAACTCTGTGAGTTATGGGTACTATAAACAAGAACAACTTCTTACCACCCACAATCTGATGGAATGGTAGAAAGATTTAATCAGACATTGAGAGGTACCTAGCAAAGTTGTGGAAAACGGCAACGAGACTGGGACAGGCACAAACAACCGTTTTGTTGTCATATCAGCGCTGTTCACGAAAGTACATCAGTGACACCAGTTTTAGCAAATTTTGGGAGAGAATTACGCTTGCCTGCAGACCTGTTCACCGGAATACCACCTGATGCCCCACGCAGTATAACCGATTATGCAAATGACTTGCGGGACAAAATGAATGACATTTATGAGCACGTTAGACAGTCGGGCCAGCAAACGTCTGAGAAGATGAAAACACGGTATGACCGCAAAATGAACAACAAAGGGTTTGACGAAGGTTCACTAGTGGTTACACAATCCAGTTCGCAGCAAAGGGAAATCTTGCTTCGTAAATGGGACGGACCGTACCGGATTGTGACAAGGATCATGACGTAACCTACCGGATACAGAAAGGTGCAAGAGGTACCTAAGATCGTCCATGTGGATCGACTGGCGCGTTATTATAGCCAATAATGCTCGGGACGAGCATGTCTTAGAGGGGCAGCATGGTGCCACTATTAATGGTTTATACATGGCAACACTGTTACCACCAGCGCCCTAGTATCGAGTAGCAGAACTAGGAGAGTCAAGATCCTTCTAGAAATTTCGGGACCGATATGTACTGAACATTCTAGATGTTTCTACAGTAGAAGGTTCTGAAACTATCTGAGGCCCTATATAAGGCCGGTATAGACCGCGACCGAGTCAGTATTGAATTGGGACAAGCGAATACTCGAAGCGATACAACTGAATTAAAGTGATCTGTAGTACAATATTTTGTATTTGTTAGTGGTTTTTAGTTGTAATTAGTGTTCTGTAATTAAAGTGTCAATTTTGTAATTCACTCGCAGTTTTAATTGTCTCGAACCCCAAGCTCGTAACAATTGGTGTCAGAAGGGATCAGATCATGCCGATTTTACCAAAGGACGACACGGAGGTATCTGACCAGTCAACGCCAGCAAGAGACGGACCAGAGACGATTTGGCAATACAACGCTGCAAACGTCGGGGCTTGCCGACCACGGAGGCCGCCTGTCAGCAGCCTGCATCTGCAGCACCTGACTTAGGTGCTCATGATGATGCTGCAGGAGCAGGCTCGACAGGAGGAACAGGCCCGCCGACAGGAGGAACAGGCCCGCCGACAAGAGGAACAGGCCCGCCGACAGGAGGAACAGGCCTGTCGGTTGGAAGAGCAGCTGCACGTGTGACAGGAGGAACAGGCCGCCAACAGGAAAGCAGATGCCTCATAAAGGACCTTCACGCTACCTTCGGGAAAGAGATATGGAGGTGAAGGATAGGTTGCTCAACATGACAACCGCCTGTCGGAAGCTGAAACCCGAATCGACCAAGTGAACAATCGCTGACAACGTGATTGCTGACGTGAAGAAAACGCTGGACGACCTCAAACTTGGGGATGGAGTTACAGCCCCGTGGTAGCTACAATACCTTCGCTACGTGGATTCAGCGCGCCGTTCGACGGACCTGGTCGGCGTACAGAATCCAGTTCGAGGCTGTCATGAAGGCGAACGGCTGGAATAAAAGTCAGGCCATGACTGCTCACCCTAGGCTTCGCGACCAGGCCTTAACTGTTCTGGAAGCCTCGGCAAGGACTTACGAGCAGCCTGAGGCGTTGGAGGCGAGATATGGCGACGCTCACCTGGAACACGTCTTTCGTGCGCAGCTCAAAGATCGCGTGCAACGCAGCAACGAAAACCTGCAGCAGTGGGCCTGAGGTGGAAAAGCTGGTTCAAGCATACCAGTCTGTACCTGCGCTCATTGTAGGAACCTGGTGCAGACATTCATCGACGGCATCCGCGACCTTGAAGTCAGAGCTGCTGTGAGGCTCGGGCACCACGTGACGCTTAAGGACGCGTTAGCCCATGCACTGGAGGTGGAAGCCGTACGACAGATCATCGTTCCCATCGCGTCAGGAGGTTGCAGCAGCGAGTTCGCGACCGCATTAAAGGATACAGCCCTAGGTGCATGGCTGGGGAAAGGGGCCATTCGATCCAGCTGCCCCAAGCGAACTGTAAAAGGAAGTGAACTATCTCGAGGGGCAGTGCGGCTATCCGCAGATGCATTGTCAAGAAGACCTTGTCTTGAAGATTGCAAGCATTGTACTAGGCAAGAGGTGGGTAAGGAAGTAGTATCTGTGAGGATGCTCAGACAGACCAGCTGCAATGAGGAAGGACAGCCTACAACATGCACAGCAGGAAGATCCGGACATCACGATTCTGGAATGGATGAAGGCCAGTGCCCTAAGCCCAAGTGGAGTGACGTCTCAGCGATGAGTTCGACCACGAAAAGCTATTGGGCCCAATGGACAGCTTGTTGATTCAGGATGGAGTCCTGTGCCGTAAATGGGAAAATGGTCGGTGAGACAGTTGTCATTTGTAAATGGTTGTCCCTAAAGCTAAAGTACTGATGTTCTACAGCTGTACCATAATGGTTGTTCAGGAGGCCACCTGGGAGTTAAACGAACTCTACTGAAGATCCGAGAACGGTTTTACTGGTCCACTGTCGACGATGTCGAGGACTGGTGTCGCAATGTACAAGCTGTGTGGCTGTAAAGGACCTCAACCTCAGTAGAGGTGCATTGAAATTGTACAATGTTGGTGCACCATGGGAGAGGATAGCCATTGACACGGGGCCGTTTCCAAAGTGAAAGTGGTAACAAGTATTTCATGGTTGTGATGGATTACTTCACTATGACCAGAAGTCTTCGCCATTCCAAATCAAGAAGCTTCAACAGTTGCAGATAAACTAGTTCATGAAGTCTTCTGTCGTTTTGGAGTACCTAGAGATTCACAGCGATCAAGGAAGGAATTTTGAGTCTCAAATATTCCAGGAAACTTGCCGAGTTATGGGTACTCATAAAACAAGAACAACTTACCACCCACAATCTGATGGAATGGTAGAAAGATTTAACAGACATTGGAGAGGCACGAAAAGTTGTGGAAAACGGCAACGAGACTGGGACAGGCACAACAACCGTTTTGTTGTCATATCGAAGCGCTGTTCACGAAAGTACATCAGTGACACCAGCTTAGCAAATTTTGGGAGAGAATTATGGCTGCAGACCTGTTCACCGGAATACCACCTGATGCCCCACGCAGTATAACCGATTATGCAAATGACTTGCGGGACAAAATGAATGACATTTATGCGACACTAGACAGTCGGGCCAGCAAACGTCTGAGAAGATGAAAACACGGTATGACCGCAAAATGAACAACAAAGGGTTTGACGAAGGTTCATAGTAGTGTGGCACAATCCAGTTCGCAGCAAAGGAAATCCTAAGCTTCAAGCTAAATGGGACGGACCGTACGGATTGTGACAAGGATCAATGACGTAACCTACCGGATACAGAAAGGCAAGAGGTACTCCTAAGATCGTCCATGGATCGACTGCGTTATTATAATAATAATGCCTGGGACGAGCATGTCTTAGAGGGGCAGTGCTGCGCGCCACTATTAATGGTTTATACATGGCAACACTAGTTACCACTAGCGCCCTCTAGTATCGAGTAGCAGAACTAGAGTCAAGATCCTTCTAGAAATTTCGGGACCGATATGTACTGAACATTCTAGATGTTTCACAGTAGAAGGTTCTGGAAACTATCTGAGGCCTTATATAAGGCCGGTATAGACCGCGACCGAGTCAGTATTGAATTGGCGATACAAGCGAATACTTCAGCGATAAACGAATTAAAGTGATCTGTAGTACAATTGTATTTTGTTATTAGTGTGGTTTTTAGTTGTAATTAGTGTTCTGTAATTAAAGTGTCAATTTTGGTAATTCACTGGCAGTTTTTAATTGTCTCGAACCCCAAGCTCGTAAATAATGGTGCAGAAGCGGGATCAGATCATGCCGATTTTACCAAAGGACGACACGGAGGGTATCCGTACCCGAAGTCAACGCCAGCAAGAGACGGACCAGAGACGACGGTAATACAACGCTGCAAACGTCGGGGCCAGCTGCTGACCACGGAGGCTGGCCTGTCAGCAGCCTGCATCTGCAGCACCTGACTTAGGTGCTCTGATGATGATGCTGCAGGAGCAGGCTCGCCGACAGGAGGAACAGGCCTGCCGACAGGAGGAACAGGCCCGCTCGACAAGAGGAATGGCCCGCTGACAGGAGGAACAGGCCTGTCGGTTGGAAGAGCAGCTGCAGCGTGACAGGAGGAACAGGCCCGCCAACAGGAAAGCAGATGCTCCTTAAAGGACCTTCACGCTACCTTCGGGAAAGAGATAAGGGAGGTGAAGGGAGGTTGCTCAACATGACAACCGCCTGTCGGAAGCTGAAACCCGAATCGACCGGTGAACAATCGAAGGATAAACGGATTGCTGACGAAGAAAACGCTGGACGACCTCAAACTTGGGGATGGAGTTACAGCCCCGTGGTAGCTACAATACCTTCGCTACGTGGATTCAGCGCCGCCGTTCGACGGGACTTCTTCCCGTCGGCGTACAGAATCCAGTTCGAGGCTGCCGCGAAGGCGAACGGCTGAATAAAGTCAGCCAGACCGTCTCACCCAGGGCTTGCGCGACCAGGCCTTAACTGTTCTGGAAGCCTGGTAAGGAAGTGACTTACGAGCAGCCTCCTGAGGCGTTGGAGGCGATATGGCGACGCTCACCTGAACACGTCTTCGTGCGCAGCTCAAAGATCGCGCAACGCAGCAACGAAAACCTGCAGCAGGGCCTTGAGGTGGAAAAGCTGGTTCGAAAAAAGCACCAGTCTGTACCTGCGCTCATTGTAGGAACCCAGACATTCATCGACGGCATCCGCGACCTGAAGTCAGAGCTGCTGTGGAGGCTCAGCACCACGTGACGCTAAGGACGCGTTAGCCCATGCACTGAGGTAGCCGTACGACAGGATCATCGTTCCCATCGCGTCAGGAGGTTGCAGCAGCTACAGTTCGCGACTGCACAGCGATACAGCCCTAGGTGCTACGGGCTGGGAAAGGGCCATCTTCAATCCAGCTGCCCTAAGCGAACTGTAGAAAGGGAAGGTGAACTATCTCGAGGGGGCAGTGCGGCGCACCGCCCAGCACAGCGGAAATCCCATGCAACGCAGATGCATTGTCAAGAAGACCTTGTCTTGAAGATTGCAAGCATTGTACTAGGCAAGAGGGTAAGGAAGTAGTATCTGTGAGGATGCTCAGGACAGACCAGCTCTGCAATGAGTGGAAGGACAGCTCACAACATGCACAGCAGGAAGATCCGGACATCAAGCCGATTCTGGAATGGATGAAGGCCAGTGCCCTAAGCCCAAGGGAGTGACGTCTCAGCGATGAGTTCGACCACGAAAAGCTATTAGCCTAATGGGACAGCTTGCTGATTCAGGATGGAGTCCTGTGCCGTAAATGGGAAAATGGTCGGGGAGACAGTTGTCATTTGCAAATGGTTGTCCCTAAAGCCAGTACCGGATGTTCTACAGCTGTACCATAATGGTTGTTCAGGAGGCCACCTGGGAGTTAAACGAACTCTACTGAAGATCCGAGAACGGTTTACTGGGTCCACTGTCGTGACGATGTCGAGGACTGGTGTCGCAAATGTACAAGTTGTGCGGCTGTAAAGGACCTCAAACTCAGTAGAGGTGCATTGAAATTGTACAAGTGCACCATGGAGAGGATAGCCATTGACGTTGTGGGGCCGTTTCCGGAAAGTGAAAGTGGTAAGTATTTCATGGTTGTGATGGATTACTTCACTATGGCCAGAAGTCTTCGCCATTCCAAATCAAGAAGCTTCAACAGTTGCAGATAAACTAGTTCATGAAGTCTTCTGTCGTTTTGGAGTACCTTTAGAGATTCACAGCGATCAAGGAAGAATTTTGAGTCTCAAATATTCCAGGAAACTTGCCGAGTTATGGTACTATAAACAAGAACAACTTCTTACCACCCACAATCTGATGGAATGGTAGAAAGATTTAATTCAGACATTGAGAGGTACCCAGCAAAAGTTAGGAAAACGGCAACGAGACTGGGACAGGCACAAACAACTGTTTTGTTGTCATATCGAAGCGCTGTTCACGAAAGCATCAGTGACACCAGCTTTAGCAAATTTTGGGAGAGAAATTACGGCTGCAGACCTGTTCACCGGAATACCCTGATGCCCCACGGTATAACCGATTATGCAAATGACTATGGGACAAAATGAATGACATTTATGAGCACGTTAGACAGTCGGGCCAGCAAACGTCTGAGAAGATGAAAACACGGTATGACCGCAAATGAACAACAAAGGGTTTGACGAAGGTTCACTAGTGGTTACACAATCCAGTTCGCAGCAAAGGGAAATCAAGCTTCAAGCTAAATGGGACGGACCGTACCGGATTGTGACAAGGATCAATGACGTAACCTACCGGATACAGAAGTGCAAGAGGTACTCTAAGATCGTCCATGTGGATCGACTGGCGCGTTATTATAACATAATGCTCGGGACGAGCATGTCTTAGGAGGGGCAGTGTTGCGCGCCACTATTAATGGTTTATACATGGCAACACTAGTTACCACTAGCGCCCCTAGTACGAGTAGCAGAACCAGGAGAGTCAAGATCCTTCTAGAAATTTCGGGACCGATATGTACTGAACATTCTAGATGTTTCTACAGTAGAAGGTTCTGGAAACTATCTGAGGCCCTATATAAGGCCGGTATAGACCGCGACCGAGTCAGTATTGAATTGGCGATACAAGCGAATACTTGAAGCGATACAACTGCGAATTAAAGTGATCTGTAGTACAATTGTATTTTGTTATTAGTGTGGTTTTAGTTGTAATTAGTGTTCTGTAATTAAAGTGTCAATTTTGGTAATTCACTCGGCAGTTTTAATTGTCTCGAACCCCAAGCTCGTAACAATAATAAAATTATCAACGATGCTCAGCACGGTTTTCGCCCGAATAGAAGTTCAGCTATAGTTCTGTCTAAATTTACTGATGATATAAATAGCTCGTTAAACAAACAAAAATTGTTTGCTTTATTCATCGACTTTAAAAAGCTTTCGTTACTCTTGATCATGATGGCTTATTGCAGTCCATGCAGGAGTGCGGCATAAGAGGGCCAATGAACGCATGGTTTAGGAATATTTATAATAGACAGCTGAAAGTACGTATATGTGGAACTGAGAGCAAGACAGCATATATTAAATTTGGTGTTCCGACTGGCTCGGTCTATGATCCAGTTGGATATATAATGTATAAATAGTATGCCTAATGTATAAAAATAGATCGTATATGTATGCTGACGATACATGCATTTATAGGATACGAACCAAAATGTACAGGATGTAATGCAAAACGACTTCGACAACGTAGTTTGTTGGCCTATGACAATGGGATAATAATCTATATAGATAAAACAAAATGTATGTCTATTCTATCTCCTAAATTAAAAATAAAGTTATATCCATAAAAATAATAGGACACACATACGAATGCCTGCATCAAAATAAAATTAATTGTAAATGTCCTAACCTCCAAACTGTGTTTCATAAATACTTAGGAGTAAATGTAGATAGTCACTTTGGATGGAACTTTCATGTAGATTCAGTATGTACAAATTAAGATCAATTTACTAAATTAAAACTTAACGTTTATAATACCCAGAAGTATTTTTGTACGTACTTTACTACGCATTGGTTGATGCAGTAATTTCATGTGGTTGAGCGCGTATGGTCTCACTTTTCCTGTTCACCTAAAAAAATTAAATACTTGTAAATGAGAATTGTAAAATTGTTAGTAGATAAAAGAAACAAACTCAATGAATAAAGATTATAATAACTCTATAAAATATGTGGTATACTGCCCACAAACTAAGTTCAGTTTGATGGCAGATGTGATTGTATGTACTTAGCTGGAAGCAAATAAATTTAAAAAACAACCATTTCTGCATAATTTTCTCGTAATACGAAGGAAAACCATTCCAAAACTATGAATTAAAACAATTCCTACTTAATTATAATTCAAAAGTTACTGTAGACTAGAAAATCCTTTTTAATTTATTAGCTATTAGCAGGCTCAAATAAATTAACGAGTTATGAGTGTCCATTATGTACTCCAAAAGATCCTCAATATTTAAAACTTAGCTCATTATTTTTTCCTACTATCACGGAAATTTAATATCATGTTTGGTTGAAGAAATATTTTAATTCCATCGATCCAAAAGTCTCTAGGAGGATTTTCACCATAGTTGTGTAACTTAAATTCAGACGTAATAAAATACTCAAACCAAAGGAAGGGCGAAGTGTAGAGACGTCTGGTAATTATGGATCGTCACTTAACATCAGGTGAGCCGCATGCTTTTATTTACCTTATATTCTATTTATTAAAAATCATTTGCTGTCCGTTAGTCCTGCTAAAACTCAAAACGGCTTGACCGATTTAGATGAAATTATTGTGTGTTTGAATGGGTCCTAGATGGTTTAGATTTACATTTGCATCCGGTAGGTGGCGCTGTTGTCGAGATCCAGAAATCACCCGTGCAAAGCTGAGACGGATCGCTAGTTCTACTATAAAAAGTTCCCGCCTAGAGTGATGATTAAGGCAAATCGTTTTAGAAAACGGCTTTGGCGATTGACGAGCTAGTGATAAAGAAGACAAACAACATTTTAAATTTTAAATTGAAAAATTAAGAACTTTTAGTTCCAATAATGGTTTCATTCCATTTCTTATATATATTATAATTACGTTATAAATCTTTAAATTAATTGTAAGTCACGCAATCAATGCAATATATTATGCGACATTTACACATCATTTTAATTGAAAATAGTATGCTTCGATTTCGGTATTAAACCGTGCGCTCGTTGCAGCAACGAAAATTAATTTATTATTTAAATATATTGTTGGGATTGAGGGTAAAAAAATAAAAAAGGAATACAAATGAAGGTAGAATGGTAATCTCCCACTTGTTTTAGCAGTAAAGAATCGCACAGGCGACTAAGAGGCATCAGCCTATAATTCTAAGAGTCCCACTGTCGTTACTATGCCCGTTGGGGTATTCTACTAGTGTAGGCAAGGAAGGTCGTTGCTGAGAGGCTGCCCTGTGTTACATTGAGATGGTGATGCTGTTGGTTTGCATACTTTGGTGTTATCATGTAATTGGGGTCCTGATAGGAAGCAGGGCTTGTTACCGAGTAGTGTTCTTTTATATAAATACTTTTGAGAAATATTTCTAACATCAGAAGTGTAATAGTTTCTAACAATATTTTAAAAACCATTTGTATCATGTGATTAATTAGCATATTTCAAACCACACAACGCAGTGTTCCATAGCTGTAAGAAAGAACTGCAAGCAACTTTCTTATGTAAACAGAAACAGAAACTTTTATTCAATATAGATTATAAATAATACTTATTGAAAGTCACTTTGTTTAATTACCACTGGTTCGAAAAAATCTCTGTCCTGGGAAGAACCAGCAAGAAACCCAGCGGGACTTTTTTTTAAAAATAACAGCTTACAATCATGTATGTTACACAATTAACCACACAAAACAAATTAGAAATAGCTTGGAAGCGTATGGTATGTAAAAAGTGAGGCGAGTATTGTGCAACATAATTGTGGCATCGTATTGTCATGCAGTGAAAAAATTTAGCCTAACTCAGATGAAATTAATACTTATAAATTTCTAAACTCTTATTATTGGAATTTATTTATTTATTTAACATCATTCATATGTAATTTTGGAGGTGTTATTTGAGAAGATGAGTTGTTGGGACATACTATGTCTTATCTTAAAACTAACAAATGTCATGTGGGTCTCTACATCACACATCTCACCGACAAAAAAATTTTTATACATAATGCACCATTATTAAATATCATACTATTTCATTAATTTTAGAGGACATAAAATAATATAAATAATTAAAATCATTGTTACCTGTAGTTTCTGATAACTATTTAAACCATCGTTTGGACTGTGTGCTCGTTCACCCTTATTCTATAAAAAGGACATTGCTCTTACCTGAATAACACGGGTTTAAGAATACTAAACGGGTGCCAAGATCCATAGCAGTTGCTTAAATCATAGGATCATATAGGATATATGTACGACGTTCCCGGAATTAAGCTACCTTGGCTCTTGGTTTCCATTCAAAACGTTCATATAATTACCTTATAATTAATATGAAATCCTCAGGTTACCACTTAGAATTTCAAGATACTGTAAGCTGATTTTATGTAGATTGAAACGAAAATTAATAATTAAAATGAAAGGTATTCAGGAAGACTAATACTTTACTGTCCTCATAATCCTTGGTGTATTAGCTAATAAGTTGAAATTAAACGCGGTAAAATTCGTAAACATAGTTTCATTCAATTATAAAATCTGACAAGTAATGGGGAAGAAAGGTTCTGGATTGGCTACCTCGTACCGGTAACAAAGTGTAGAGCGGCCCCCCCACTAAATGGAGTGACGACCTGGTAAGATATGTAGTAAGTAGATGGATGCAGGTGGCCTAGGACCATGCTTTGTGACATTCCTTCGTTTATGTTCAGCAGTGAACTTGTGAAGAGCTGTAATGACGATGATGATGATGATAAAGCCTACACACAAAGATATGGTGCCACATGTATTTATAGTAAGCCGTCTCGGAGTAGATCATAGCGTCCACCATTTTTGATTCTCTGCCACTGACAACTCAAAGTGTTTTATTCCATCTATTCCAGTCTATTTCTAAGTATATTTACGGGCTGCTTGTGTCTTATTTATGTTTGTGAGACGTAAATTATTTGGTTACGTACACATTAGAAATATATAAAAACTTATTCATATGTATAGTTTGACCCCCACCTGAACCAATGAGTTTGTTCATTCCAATTTTTTAAATGATTTACCATTTGCATTTACCTTCAAGAAACGAGCTTGTTCCTTTTTAAAAGGCCGGCAACGCACCTACAATTCTCCTGGTGTTGCAGTTGTTCATGGGCGACGTTTGACACTTACCATCAGATGAGCCGCATGTTCGTTTGCCCACTCTTCTATAAAAAAATTATATTCAATATAGATTATAAATAATTCTTAATGAAAGTAATTTTTCACTTTGACCACTGATTCGGAAAATACTTCTGTCCTGGGAAGAACGAGCAAGAAACCCAGCGGAACATTTTTTTTTATAAAAAAGAACAGATAATAACCAGAGCCTTCTCCTTCTTTGAAGTCAGTTAAAATTGAATTGTCGTAGTGCCAAAGAAGGTACCGGTCTTTTCCGCTTGTCACATCAAGCTGGTAAAACTTTTGGGGCACAAGCCGTCACATACTACTCGGAGTTAACCGTTCTCTAATATTCTCTCAATACGATAGCAATATTATTTTATATTCCTGACGTTTCGAGTACTTTAGCACCCATGGTCACGGGGGACTAAGATATTTGACGTCCCAATGTCATATAATCACGGTTACCTCAGATTGAAAATTATTAATTATTGTTCCGATCTATGCAGTATGAACTTACAGTATCTTGAAGTCTTGCAGTTGTATGTTTAAGGATTTAATTTATTAATTATATGATCCCAAGCATGGTAGCACCAACCATCTTCTCTATTGAAATTAGGATGTTTTGATTTCAATAGCCTCAAATCATCCTGGAAGGAATCGTGTTCTTTAGCGAGGATTTGTGGTCTGTCAAATCTAATGTAGTGACGGGGGCGATCCGTACATGTTCACAGACTGCAGACTTCGAGTGAGCGTCGATTCTTCACATCAGCTGATGTGAACAATCGACGAAAACTAGTTTTATTTAAATGTAGTGTTCGCGTAAATATAAGATATCATAATTTAGTAACTATGTAAGGTAATTGATATATTTTATTTCACTACCTACCCTGTGTATTTGTGTACCTGATCTGTGTATTTAATAATTATGTATTGTTGGTTTGTTCATACTAATTATATAAAATAATAGGTTATAAATTGTTTATTTAAAAGAACAGTCCCGCTGGGTTTCTTGCTGGTTTTACCAAGACAGAGGTTTTACCCGAACCGGTGGTAGAAGTACCTTATTGAATAAAAATGATTCTATTCTATTCTAATACTTTTCCTGTAACCTACATTTAATATTAAACATCATCATCATCATCATCATCATTACAGCCTTCACAAGTCCACTGCTGAACATAGGCCTCCCCAAGGAATGCCACAGCACGGTCCTGAGCCACCCGCATCCATCGACTTCCTGCATGTCTTACAGGTCGTCACTCCATCTAGTGGGGGACGCCCCACTTCGTCCGCCGGTACGAGGCCGCCACTCGAGAACCTTTTTCCCCATCGGTTGTCGGTTCTTCGAGCTATATGGCCACGGCCCACTTCCAGCTTACTTGTTGGCTATGTCGGTCACCTGTTCTACTGCGATATCCCATTTCTAAGTTTATCACGCAGTGAGACCCCGAGCATAGCCCTCTTCCATAGCTCGCTGAGCGACCTTGAGCTTCCTCATCCGGCCAGCAGTGGGACCACGTCTCAGTTCCGTAGGTCATCACCGGCAACACGCACTGGTTGTACAGCCTCGTTTTCAAGTTTTGAGGTATACCTGACGAGAAGATGTGCCGTAATTTCGAACGTTGCCCAGCCGAGTTGAATCCGTCGATTGACCTCTCGGTCGAAGTTGGACTCACCTAGTCGGACTATTTGTCCCAGGTAAACATATTCGTCAACAACTGAGCTTAGTGCCCCAACAACTACCGGCATAGGTGTGACATGGACATTAAACATGATCTTTGTTTTGTCCATGTTCATCTTAAGACCTATCCGTTGGGAGGCACTATTGAGGTCATTGAGCATAGTGCTTAGGTCCCAGCGATTCTCGCCATGACTATATCATCGGCAAATCGAAGGTGAGCATGTACTGCCATTGATGTTAATGCCGTATCCTTTCCAGTCCAGAAGCTTGAAAACATCTTCCAATGCAGCGGTGAAGAGTTTCAGATATAACGTCACCCCGTCTTACACCTCTCTGCAGTTGGATAGGTTTTGCTCTGGTTCTGTACTCGGATAGCCATCGTGGCCCTACTGTATGCTACTTCAGCACTTCGATATACCGACAGTCAACTTGGCACCGCTGAAGGGACTGCAGCACCGCCAAATTTCGACGGAATCAAAAGCTTTTCATAGTCCACACGCCAGACATAGTGGCAAATTGTACTCCTCGGACTTCTGTACAATTTGCCGAAGTATGTATGTGGTCTATGGTGCTAAAGCCTTTTCGGAAACCGGCTTGTTCGAGGCTGGAAGTCGTCGAGTTCTGCGTGCGAGACGATTCGTACGACTCTCGAAAACAGCACGTAGACGCGGCTCAGAAGGAAATCGGTCTGTAGTTCTTCAAGAGAGCGTTGTCGCCTCTTGAGAAGAACAAGACCACCGCACTCTGCTCCACGCCCGGTAGTGAAAACCATGTAGGACGGAATTAAAGAGCTTGAAGGACTTCAGCACCGGTTTTCCACCCGCTCAGAAGCTCCGCTGTAATTCCATCCTCGCCTCACCTTACCGTTAAGGTGCTGGAGAGTTTATCTACTCTGCTCAGACTGACGTCCGGATATCATCGGAATAGTGTCGGATAAGACTGCTCTTGATCGTTACCACACTTGCGTGCTCCAACGATGATGTGTACAGCGCCCATAGAACCTCTCAATCTCACTCAAAATCTCAGGTGTCCCGGAAACGACGCTGCCACACCCGGTCTTCAGCTCGACAGTTGGCTCTTTCTGGCAGACAGATCTCTGGCAAAGACTTGAGCCCTGGTTCCGCTCGATCGCTTCTTCAACACGAGCTGTATTGAAGTTGCGCAACCCCGCATGCATTTGGAGATCTGTCTGTTCAGTTGCCTGTATGCTATCAAATCTACTAGATTGCAGCTTCATTTCCCGTCTAACAGCCATGAGATTAAGAGTGATCGGAGAGTATTTGTGTTCTTCTGCGGTGGTCCAAAACTTAGCTCCGACCGCATGGACAGTTTCCACGAGCTTGTCATTCATATCGTCCACTGCATTGCACCCTAGGCACTGAAAACGGTTTTGTAACTCGAGCTGAAAGGTTTCGGGACTTTGGATTAGAGCACGAGGGGACGGAGCGTTGACTTCATTAGACGACACCTCTCCAACTTAACGTTTAGGTTCAGTGTGCCTCTAACCATTCGGTGATCGCTACCAGTTTCAATTCAATATTAAACAATAAATTAAAAATTATATTTTAAAGCTTTTTCTTGTTTCAAGACATTTCTCTACATTTGAATAAATCTAACATCACTTCTTGTATTGTGTAAAGTTCTGTTGTAAAGCCACATTTCAATAGTAAACACTTTTAAGCAGAAAATTCAGGTTCATTTCCTAGAGATAGTTCAAAATTGCTGATACATCATCATCACCATCATCATGCTTTTCTTAGTAGCCAACTTTAAGAAAAGAGAATCGGGATTTTTAAAAGAAAAATGTGTTAGAACATTCATACAAAATAATGTATGAATGTTACGACGATATGTCGTGAACCAATTTTGATGATTCTTTATTATTAGATAGGTTATAGGACTTCAGGGACGACCACTCATAAATTTGGAAAAAAAGTCCACCTGATGGCAGGTGGCTACTGCAGTCCATGGACACTTGCAGTTGACATCATACAAAGAGGGCTACAGATGCGTTGTCACCTCTCGAGGACCGAGATTGAATGCCCACAGTCTGTAATTATGCTGGTTCTCTTTAGACCGGAGATGGCATACAGGATTGAACACAGCAGTGCAAGCACTGCTATTTTGGCAGATATAGGTAAGAGGTGATAACTACACAGACTCTACACCTAGTAAGTGGATGCTGCCGCGTCAAATTCAAAATAACGTTAATTAAACAAACGAATAATGAAATCCGTAAAGATTGTTAGTCAACACCTTATCTGAGTAATGAATGGACACAAACAAAGTATTTAAATTGGGATCAAACGAGTTTCAATAACATTTTGTTTAGTAATTTGTAAATAAATTACTTGTTAATTGAAATTTCCTCGTATACGGCATTTGACTGTCTCGTTGGTCTATAGTCGTAATTACGGTTGCTGTTCATAAGGTCCCCAGTTCAAATCCCGGTCAGGCCAAAATCAGTTCTTGGTTTCTTGTCAGAAAAATCACTAGCAACTCGTAGTCAGAATGTACCCTGCCCTGGAAGAAAAGCACTTAAAGCCATTGGTCCCAACTGATCTCTCCAAAATATCTTTTATTTTTCATTGTAACGTTGTGTTATATAAATGGTTAAATAAAATAAATAAATAATTAATAAAGATATGTTGATTTCATAACGGCCTATGAAAGATCCACTGCTGAACACGGACCTCCCATAGATTGTTTCATAAGGAGGGTATTTGCCACGCTTGCCAGGCGAGCTGGCAAATGCAGCTTTTCATGCTGCTGCCTGTCTCCGGGCCTATTTCCCTATGTCGCCTTTTACAACACCCATGAGTCCGGGAATAGTGGATACTTTTACACTGGCAGTACACGGTCAACATAGAACAAGAACGCAGCAATACCGTGTGTAAAAACTCACAACTGAGAGAAATGGACAGATGAGTTCTATTCCGCCGTAGCCACATATTTTTTTCATAGAATGGGGTGAAAAACGAGCACACAGTCCACCTGATGATAAGAGGATGTTCGATTAATAATCAAAATGCAGATGCGTTGTCACCCCTGAGGTCTGAGATGAAATCTCCCTCGTTTCCAGTAAAAAGGGTCTCCGGTTCTCTACATTCAACATACGAAACTTAGCAGAATTAAGCTGCTATTTTACGCTGGTATTTTGTGAGAGCGCGGTCCTAACCCGGTCGAGCCCACCAATTCGTGCTACAACCATCATTTAGCTGCAGCGTGGATAAAAATATAAGAAGCATATAATTTTTATTTAAAATTCTTGAAATGCAAATGCAGATAATAACTGTACGTTAGTGCCGCGAGGCACAGGTAGTGGCTGCACCTGCTGCACCTGGCCGCGGGATCCAATATCCGCATGTGCATATTGGATCCCGCGCACCGCAGTTCCTAACGGGGGCTGTCTATTGTTATTCGTAATTCATAAGTGGGTGTGCAATTGCATTTTCGTTTGTTAGTATAAAATGATTTATAAAAAGGAATTTTAGAAAAGATTTTCTTTTCATAACAATATTAATATTACATTAAAGTAGAAAAGCTTAAGCTTGAAATTTTTATTATTTTTTATAAAAGTCTGGCCGTCGATTAAAATTAAAATTCAGATTCGTTGTCACCCCTGAGTACTAGGATGAAGTACCTCGTTACCATTAAGAAGGAATACTATACGTATATCTTTAAGAGAACTAGGAGATAGGACTTCTTTTCCCCTAGGAATCCACGTCTAGGAGTCTAGGAATACACATATTTCCTCGTTTTAAGGTCCATTAGATTTGACTCTATTGATTTCAAAATAATGGCTCGATCAGTGCAAATTTGTGAAGTGTCTGATGAAGAAATTATGATCTCGTCTCCAAATCACCTTTAACGATGCTTAATTTTCTAAATTAAGATTTTTGATTTATACTGAAAATGAGCATTCTTTTATAGAATAAGGGTGACAAACGAGCACACAATCCACCCCATGGTAGGTGGATACTATAGCCCATAGACATCTACATTTATCCTTTATTACAATTTAAAATGCAGATGCGTTATTACCCTTGAGGACTAAGATGGAATGCCTTGTATCTAGTAAAAAGGGTCCGCGGTTCTCTACACTCACCATATGAACCACAGCAGCATTGAGCTGCTATTTCACGCTATTATTCTGTGAGAGTGTGGGCCTCCCCCGGTCGAACCACCCCGGTCGTGCTATAACCTAATATAGCTGTAACATGACTTTACCACATTTTAATTTCATCAAAACACGAGCTGAGTGATGTCCTTTTTTGGCATGCCTTTGTCGCTTACTCTAGCGCTACTGCGAATATACTGATCAAGAAGTCTATCATGCAGAAAAACTCGAAGCATAGCTCATCAGTAATGTGGGGTTGCATTTTTTTAAGCCTATTACTAAATTAATTATTCAAGTCGGTCTGGGACTGATTTTGGATATTCTTTTTTCAAAAATTGAATCCCCATTTTACCACGTTTTTAGTAACTCGCTTTCGTGTACTTATGTTCGGGTTGAATTTAGTAATTGCTTTTAAACTAACTTGAGCCAGCTTTGAACATAGCTCAGAATTGGACGATAATGTACTAATATGAAAATATAGTATTTAAAAAATATATACATAATATATTTATCTATTATATATATATTTTTTTACACATACAGTCCACCTGATGGTGAGTGGTTGCTGTGGCCCATAGATATCTACATTTATCCTCGTTTGCGAATAAAATGCAGATGCGTTTCAATTCATATCAGTGAGATTATTTCAGCGATGAAATAAACCTTTTTTATATCCCCAACAATACAACAACCTTGTGAAGAAATACGGTTTATAAATACCCCTATACGGTTGCTGTAAAAATATAGAGTAAAATGACTTAACTGTTAACGCTTAAATAAACATTTTTTAATGAAATTCTATATTTTTTTTATAGAATAAAGGTGACAAACGAGCACACAGTCCACCTGATGATAAGTGGATGCCTGTGGCCGATAGATATCTACATTTATCCTCAATTAAGAATCAAAAATGCAAATGCGTTGTAACCCTTGAGGACTGAGATGGAATGCCTCGTTTTTAGTAAAAAGGGTCTCCGATTCTCTACACTCACCATACGAAACACAGCACCATTACGCTGTTATTGTATTTAGTTAGTTGTATTTTACGCAGGTATTCTGTGAGAGCGTGGTCCTACCCCGGTCGAGCCGACCCATTTGTGCTGCAACCACAAATAGTACCTATATCAATAATATATAAAAAAATAATAAATCAAATAATATATAAATAAAATTAAAGTGTCTTTCTGTAATATTGTTATTAGTATTGGTTTTTATTAAGCTCAGGAGGATATTTGCATGTTATTAAGACATAAACTACCATTTGTAAAAAAATTGTCTGTTTGAATGGCTGTTTCTCTTCGAAATGGTTGAACCAATTGTGATAAAACTTTTCGAACAGATAGAAAGCAATGCCAGGAGAGATTTGAATATCATAAATCTAAATAACGCCACATTAATAGATTGGCTTGCTAGTTATTTTAAATTCTTATACTAAAGTGTTATGAACAAGGGTAGAAAAAAAAAGAAATGAAAAACGAAGTAATAGTGGAACTCAAAACTTCTACCTATTTGAACAGAACAAAGTACGGTTAAGCCAACTTCGAATCAGTCATTCTACAGTTGGTCTGGCTAAGTGTCGTGATGCTGTTCGTTTTAGTAATTCTTATATAATAAGCCAAAAAGATCGCATTGTGGAGGGGTAGCCCTGTGTCATATCGAGATGACTGCTTGTCTTGCAAACAGACAAGTATGCAAACAGACAGTTTGCATACTTTATATATTTTGGTGTTATCTTATATTTGTTTCCCTGTGTCGCCTCTTACGATACCCACGGGATGATATGGGGTAGTGGATATTCTTACACTGCCACTACACGGTAAATCAGGAGATGGGCAGGAGCGTCTCCTAATAATGACTAAAAATAAAAAAAACTGCGGTTGCTAACCCGCTTGCCAATTGTGGCAACTATAGCAAATATCTCCCTTATTAGACAATCTATGTGGGAGCCCCCACTTTCAGCAGTGGACTTTAATAGTCTGTAATGGTATCTTATATTTACGTGGGCCACTCAAAAAGTTTTGCGAAACATTAAAAGATCTATAGTTAAAGTTTATATATATATATATATATATATATATATATATATATATATATATATATATATATATATATATATATATATATATATATATATATATATATAGATGTCCGTACAGAAGCTCATGTAATAATGGCAAACTTATTCTAATACATCTTTCATGCAGACCTTACTACATGCTTTACTCTAGTGTCGCGATATAGGCTACACACAGGTGCAAAGTTAAATAGCATTTTATGCACGTACTTGTATCACTCTGTGTGGAGTTGAATCCATGACTAAGTTCCATAAAACTATAGTTATTACAATTTATTTTGATTCCTAAATATTATTTACGTAGCAGAAGATATAGGTAGATTTGCCACTGCAGCTATATTAGTAGTATAGTTGTAGTACGATGGGTCGGCTGATCGGGAAGGACCACGCTCTCACAGAATACCAGCGTAAATAGCAGCTTAACACTGCGTGTTTCGTAAGTGTAGAGAACCGGAGACCCTTTTACTGGAAAAGGGCATTCCATCTTAGTCCTTCACGGGTGACAACGCATCCGCATTTTGATTCTTTATTGAAGACAGATGTAGATGTCTATGGCCACAGCAACCACTTTATTATCAGTGGACAGGTGGGTGTCGTTTCACCCTATCCTATAAAAAAAAAAAAATATATATATAAGGGTGACGAAGGACCATACAGTCCACCTGATAATAATGATTAAGAATCAAACTGCAGACGCCTTGTCACCCCCAAAGACTAAAATGGAATGCCTATTTTCCAGTAAAAAGGCTCTCCAGTTCTCTACACACCATACGAAACACATCTGCATTTGTTGGCATCGTCGAATCGACCAATTCGTGAGCAATATGTGCAAAACATAATGTAGCTACGGTGTGGCTCTGGTACGTAAAAGTACATAAGTAATTTATTTTTATTTTTAAAGAACTCTACGAGGATGTTAACAAAGTTCAATGTGTTTTCAAAACACTTTTTCTAGCCCGCCTCAGACACATCTTGCTAGAGCATCTTCCGACAGTTAAAACTGTATCATTTTCAGCTTTATTTTATTATTTTATTGAATAAAAAGAAGTCACACGTTTCTAAATCAGAGCTATAATGAGTGTGGCGCAAAAGTTAAACCTCTGTGCTGTTCAGGAAGTCCCTCTAATCGAACACTGAAACCGCATGTACTTTGTACACGTAGCACGTAGAAATAATTAATACGGAAAGAGTCACTAAGCTAATTTATGTTACAGAAGTAAATGGCAGAGTAGGCAAGGGACGTCCTAGATAGAAGTTTATTGATCATTCTCAAAATACTAAAGATTAAATATATAATATTAAAGAAAGGCCACTGGTTGTATGGATGGTACCTTTAACTGGCAAGCATGTATGCGTCGATAATTATGGATGTGAAAGAAACGAGGAAAGTGCATCAGGATTGTGCCAAATGAAAGTCCGTAGTCTCTGCCTACCCCTCTGGGTAACGGGTGTGAGAGATTTTTATGTTACATTACTTTCATAAAATAAAAATTAAAAAATGGAATTAAATAGAATATGATATTTTTTATTCAGAATAGATTAATACTTAAACTTATTAAAAGTATTTTTTTTATTTACCTACCACTGGTTCTACCCAATATATATATAGAGGTGTCGTGGGAAAAACCAGCAAGAAACCTAGCTAATATAATAAGGATTATAATAACCACTTTATATAATATGCAATAAACAATTATTTTTCTTTAAATAATTTATTAATAAAACTGTATGATTTATTAAATAATGTTAAAATAATAATTGAAAAAGATGTAAGCAAAGGATGATTAAGAATTTCACGAATTCTACGCTGAATTTCGGGAGCCAACTCAAATATTGGTTTGCAAAGCCAGGTGAATTTTCTTGCCGGAGAGTTTACTCTGTGCACGTCTCGTTCGGCTTTTATTAATTAGGCAATTTCAGCGTAAATGCAACGATTCTAGTGAATTAGAACACAAAGATATATAACTACGTAGTAAGATATATGGTGAAAGTATTTTATATGATTTCTTATCGTTAGTGTCTGTCGGAGGCAATGGTGAACATGAATATCGCTAGATTGCCACCTAAGGGTGATTTTTTGCCATAGTTGCTACGTTTGGCAGTGGTTAGGACCGCAGTTTTTATAGTTGTTATTAAGACAGAACAATAGGGATAGTGGCTAGGGATGTAGGGAGGTGGCTACATGATAGGATGTAGGCGCATCTATAAAATACTGGTTGGATCGAGAGTGAACGAGAGTTTGCGTCATTTAAAGGAGCGTCATATCGATGGTGCGAGAGGGAATTGAGGTATATCGGGAACCCCCACCGTTTTGTGCAGTATAAAGTCCAGTGTAGGTGCGAGCGGGAGATTCCGCTTGTGTCATTCTACGAGTGAAGTCATTCTATGAGGCAAAAAGACAGTATACTAGTTCTGTCCGTTGTGGTGATTCTTCTGTGCAGGCAAGGAAGACAAAGTGTTGGAGGCTGCTCTGGGTCATACTAAGATGTAGTGTAGCTGTTGGTTTGCATACTTAGTGTTCTCATGTAATTATGTCCGTTACGTTACACCAGTGTAACGAAAGGGATATACATGGTACGTCAACTGTAATTGCTCTGTACTGAGTCTATATAACTGGTGGTGCCTAGAGAAGACATAATATAGAGTCAAGGCAAGTTCCTTCACTGATAGTTTATGAGGAAGCTCACGAGCTGGTTATGATCGGAGTTTCTATACGCATTAGTCTTCGTATTGAGGATAACCGCAGAAACCAAAGTAACTGACATCGTGCAACGACTGTAAGTTGAATGGCAACTGACCGGCTATTTAGTTCAAGAACCAACAACCGATGGGGAATCCAATGAATACCAGCGTTAAATAGCAACTTAATGCTGCTGTGTTTCGTATTGTGAGTGTAGAGAACCAGATACCCTTTTTACTGGAAACGAGGCATTCCATCTCCGTTTTGATTCTTAATCGAGGATAGATGTAAATATATACGGGTCCATTTAACATAAGGTTGACTGTATGTTCGTTTGTCACCCTTATTCCACAAAAAGAATACAGTATACAAGCGATCCGCCCCGGCTTCGTACAGGTGATGTCTGGATCTCGACAAAAACGCCACCTTCCGGGTTCAATAGTGAATCTAAATTATTCTCGAATAAACTTAACCACACACAAAAAAAATCATCAAAATCGGTCCAGCCATTTAGGAGGAGGTCAGTCACATACACATGGACAGAAGAATTATATATATATATAAAGATATTACATGGAAATATAGTTTAATACTATATTGTAATGCACGCAACACTACCGAGTTTTATGACACTCCTTGGAGAAGACCTGGAAACAAGTCAAATCGAATGGCTTTTGTTTTTGGTATTCTTTCCATTTATTTGATGTAAGGTCTAAAACAATCACAGACGATTAATTAGTTTTGAAAGGCACAAAATATCAGTCTAGTGCTACAAGTCGGTGATATAAAGATAATGATGATGATGTCAGTTATATGATGATGATAATGACTTAGGCTTGGTAGCAATTTACGCTAGCACCAAACATTTCAAATAAAGTTAGAGCTCCATGTATCTAGTAAATGAAGATGCAAATGGGCGTTTCTCAATGAATATTAAAAGGTACAATCAATGGCGATGAGTCGTCCGAAATGCAACGGCTGGCGCAACGTTAATTACGTTGAAGGTTAAAAGTAACGTAGCACAGTTTGGTTTTATGTCAATGGTTTGAAGTTCCGTTAATCTGTTATTCTGGCTGCAGCACGACGAAAATGCTCATCAAGTTAAATATCTAAAATTTATAAATAATTATACGTGTGATAAGAAAAGTGAAAGTATGGTTTGCAAGATGATGTTGTGACGTTAAGAAAGGAATACTTCGGTGGTTTGTTCATGTAAAAAGATTGAACGAGGAAAGAGGGACAAAGCAAATTTGTTTCAGAAGTGAACGGCAGAGTCGGCAAGGGACGCCCTAGATGAAAGTTTATCGACCAATAGGGCGAAATATTGAAGATGAACAAAGACTTCCTTTGAATTCTGAGGGGGTTTTTAAGTAGGGGAGATAACTATGAAGTTAAACAAATCTTAAATAAAAATAGTCCTAGGTGTTTGGACTCTTTTCTTCCTGGAAGTCCATCTTGGTAGGTTCTCCGTCTTATGTATTTCTGCCACTAAATAGCGGTGCTTGCACTTATTTGTTCAGTCTGAGAAGGTATGGCTAATATAAAATATAGTTTTACATATTAGAGCCACTCTACAGCTATATTTTGGCTTGTAGCATGAATAGATCAGTTCAACAAGGTAAGACACACTCTTGCAGAATAATGGATTTACTGACTGCGAAATTCATCTTAGTCCTCAGGTGACAACCCTATGTTAGAGAGTCACTGACAACGTTGGTGGCTACATCTGAAGCGAGCTTCCATTAAAACATACTTCAAGCCGCTGAAGAAGATTGGTCAACCCTCTACAAAGATGCCGGAGTGTACAAGCTGGATTGTGAATGGGTCTCTCTTACATAGGACAAACAAAAGATCTATAAAACCCGCGTAAAAGACATATAGCTGACGTGCAGCACCGACGTTCAGGAAGTCTGCGGTGTGTGAACATGTTCAAGATCGTCCTGCCTCTACATCAGATTTGATAGACCACAAATCCTCGCAAAAAGTACACCGATTCCTACCAAGGATGATACACGAGGCCTATTGAGTTAAAAACATCCTAATTTCAATACAGAAGATGAATAGGTGCTGCCATCTGCTTGGGATCCTATAATTAACAAATTAAATCAAACAACATACCACTGCAAGACTTCAAGATACTGTAAGCTCATTCATAGATCGGAACAAGTTAATATTCAAAACTGAAAGTAGCAGGGATAACTATGACATTGGGACGTCAAACACCTCAGTCCCACCCGTGACCATGGGTGCTGTAAAGCACCCGAAACGTCGGGAATTAAAATAGTAAATTAAACGCCATAAAATCCGTAAAAATAGTTTTACTCAATGTGTAGTGTTCGCGTAAATATAAGAAATCATTATGTTAAGTGTGGTTCAAACTTACGCTTCACAGAATCTTGAAGTACCTCCCCATGTTTCCTTAAACTTGGACGTCCAACTCACGTACATGAACTCATAATTGAAAATCATGTTTAACCTAAGCAAAAAATTTATATCAATAATAATATTTCTTCTTATAAAGGGGCACCATATAAATAACCATATATATATATATATATATATATATATATATATATAATATTTCTTCTTAAACAGGGGTGGTTCCATATAAGTTTCGTTAAGAACTGATGATAGGATCCATGAGAAAATCACAAACTAATAAATTTGTAGACATCCGATTTCGTGTGCCCTATATATTCTTTTTTCCTTTGAAGTCGGTTCCGGACTTTATAAGTTTAATAATATCATTAGTATGTAAAACAAAGTGTCCGTTGCGATCTTGATCAACATTTCAAGACTGAGTGTTATAAGATAATTAATAAACTGTTAATCCTGCTGTTTGTTTAATAATATGAACATTAGTGTTAATTTTAACACTAATACCAATTACACACCAATAACTGAAGAATACTACAATGGGTTTCCTTAAAATATTTGATAAAAGATGTTACAAATTAAAAATTAATTATAAAGATCCCGTGACAATGAAATAAAATAAATGTGACTGTGTGTATATCCAGTTTAAAAGCACTCCAGCCCTCCCTCAATTGCGTACTTATGCCTGTCATGTCCAAAACCACTACATTGAGGAAAGACACCATCGATATAGGACGCGTTTTACTCTAAACGTCAGCATTAATTAATTATTTTAAAACATTTGTTTGTTTCTATCCTTTTTTTTGTAAATTAGGGTGACAAACAGGCACATCCACCTGATGGTAAGGTGATTGCTGTGGCCCATAGACATCTACATCTATCTTTGTTTGCGAATTAAAATGCAGATGCGTTGTCCTTCGTCAGGACTAAGATGGAATGCCTCTTTTCCAGTAAAGGGTCTCCAGTTTCTCTACACTCACCATACTGAAACACAGCAGCATTAAGTTGCTATTGCGCTGGTATTCTGTGAGGCGTGGTCCTTCCCCGGTCAGGCCGACCCATTCGTGCTACAACTATACTATTAATATAGCTCGGCATGGCTCTGCATGCTCATATGTATTAATACAGTATATATGTCCACAAATTATAATTACAGATTTTTTCATATTCTCATGGTTTAAAATGAGTAACTTTTTATAATATAAGGCATACGAGCACACAGTCCACCTGATGGTAAGTGCATGCTGTAGCACATAGACATCTACATCTAACCTCAATTAAGAATCAAAATGCAGATACGTTTTCACCCCTGAGGACTAAGATGGTATGAAATAGCTCGAGTAATAGACATGTAGTGGCGGTGTGAGATTATCCATAATCCCATATCATCTCGTGGGTGTCGTAAGAGGCAATAGAGGGAAACACACCAGATGATGGGCAGCAGCGTCTTTCTAATAACAACTAGAAAAAGAAACAACAAGCCGCCTATCAAGCATGGCAACTTTAGCAAAAATCCCTCTATGAGGCAATCTATGGAGTAGGCCTATATTCAGTAATAGACTTTGACAGGTTAGCTACATTGAATCAATAAATTAATGAACTCAAATACAAACGTATTATGCTTACATTATAAAGTGCCTTAAATAAATTATAAGCGCAGGTTAAAATATACTAATGTAACTGCAGGGCACCATACAAGAACACATTGGGTTTCCTGCAGCTGAATATAGTCTGCACTCTTATCCTGTCGCATTACTGCCGTCCCCAAGCGTGACCCAGTTGCAAGAATAGCCACGAGGCAGTTTGTTTGCTCTCAGGCTTTGTTAGCTATACGGAATTATAGCAAGAGTGGGGATGATATTTCAATTCATTTCAATATCTCTCTATTCCTTCTAAATTCTAGTTTCTCTTCTTTTCTAAGCTGTGGCTTCCTGTATTGGAGTATACAGACAATAAGATGGGTGGTAATAGTAACTATTTAAATAAAACTAGTTTGACGGTTTTATCGCGTATATTAACTTATTTTATATTCCCCGACGTTTCAGTACTTTACAGCACCCATGGTCACAGGGGACTGAGATATTGTCAATGTCATAGTTTCACCATTACCTCCAGATTAAAATTATTAATTTTGTTCCGATCTATGCAGTATGAACACAGTATCTTGAAGTCTTGCAGTTGTATGCTTGGGTTGGGATTTAATTTTGTGTTATAGGATCCCAAACAGATGGTAACACCAGCCATCTTCTCTATTGAAATTAGGATGTTTTGATTTCCAATAGCCTCTGAATCATCCTTGGAAGGAATCGGTGTTCTTTAGGGAGGATTTGTGGTCTATCAAATCTAATGTAGTGACGGGGGCGATCCTGTACATGTTCACAGACTGCAGACTTCCCGGACGTCGATTCTTCACATCAAAACTAGTTTTATTTAAATGTGTAGTGTTCGCGTAAATATAAGAAATCATAATTTAGTAACTAGTTTGTAAGGTAGTTGATATATTTTATTTCACTACCTACCCTGTGCATTTATGTACCTGATCTGTGTATTTAATAATTATGTATTGTTGGTTTGTTATACTAATTATATAAAATAATATGTTATAAATTAAGTTTATTTAAAAGAACAGTCCCGCTGGGTTTCTTTCTGGTTCTTACCAAGACAGAGGTTTTATCTGAACTTGTGGTAGTAGTACCATATTGAATAAAAATGATTCTATTCTATTCTAATTCTTTTTCCTGTTACTCTACATTTAATATTAAACAATAAATTAAAAATTATATTTTAAAGCTTTTTTCTTGTGACTCTACATTGTAATAAATCTAACATGCGCTTCTGTATGTAAAGCTACATTTCAATGTAAACACTACATTTGAACCATTTCCCCACAAAGATATTCCAAGTAACTATTAATGCACGTAAAGCTGACGTCATCATCATCATCATCATGCTTATTTTAGTAGTAACTTTAGAAGAAGAATCAGGATTTTAAAAGAAAAGAGTTAGAACATTCATATGAAAAATAATGTAGATATTTACGATATATTCGTCGTGAACCAATTTGATGATTCTTAATTATTAGATAGGTTATAGTACTTCAGGGACGACCCTCATAAATTTGGAAAAAGTCACCTGATGGCAGGTGGCTGCGAATCCATGGACACTTGCAGTCAACATCATACAAAGAGGGCTGCAGATGCGTTGTGCATCTTCGAGGACCGAGATTGAATGCCTCGCAGCCTGTATTATGCTGGTTATCTTTAGACCGGAGATGGCATACAGGATCGAACAACAGTGCAAGCACTGCTATTTTGACAGATATAGGTAAGGGTGATAACTACACAGAACACACCTAGTAAGTGGATGCTGCGTCAAAATTCAAAATAACGTTAATTAAACAAACGAATAATGAAATCGTAAGGTTGTTAGTCAATACCTTATCTGAGTAATGAATGGACACAAACAAATATTTAAATTGGGATCGAAACGAGTTTCAATAACATTTCTGTTTAGCAATTTGTAAATAAATTACTGTTAGTGGAAATTTCCTCTATACTTAGGCATTTGACTACCTCGTTGGTCTAGCAGTCGTAATTAAGATTGCTGTTCATAAGATCCCGGGTTCAAATCCCGGGACAGGCCAAAATCAGTTATTGGGTTTTCTTGTCAAGAAAATCTCACTGGCAGCCCGTAGTCAGGAATTTGGTGGTGTTTCACCCCCGTGCCTCGGAAAGCACTAAAAGCCGTTGGTCCTGCAACTGACCTCTTTCCGGTCGTGTAACAAAAATATATTTTTATTTTCATTGTCACATTGCACGTATTTACATAAATGGTTAAATAAAATAAACAAATAATAAATAAAGATATGTGTTGATTCATAGAGAGGGATGTTGCCACGCTTGTTAGGCGAGCTGGCAAATGCAGCTTTTTATTTTCATGCTGCTGCCTGTCTCCGGGCCTATTTCCCTATGTCGCCTTTTACAACACCCATGAGTCCGGGAATAGTGGATACTTTTACACTGGCAGTACACGGTCAACATAAAACAAGAACACAGCAATACCGTGTGTAAAAACTCACAACTGAGAGAAATGGACAGATGAGTTCTATCCCGCCGTAGCCAAATATTTTTTTCATAGAATGGGGTGAAAAACGAGCACACAGTCCACCTGATGATAAGAGGATGTTGTAGCTCATAGACATCTTCATTTATCCTCGATTAATAATCAAAATGCAGATGCGTTGTCACCCCTGAGGTTTGAGATGAAATCAATCGTTTCCAGAAAAAAGGGTCTCCGGTTCTCTACATTAACCATACGAAACTCAGCAGCATTAAGCTGCTACTTTACGTTGATATTTTGTGAGCGCGGTCCTAACGGTCGAGCCCCTTATTCGTGCTACAACCATCATATAGCTGCAGCGTGGATAAAAATATAAACATATAATTTTTTTATTTAAAATTCTTGAAATGCAAATACGATAATAGCTGTACTTTAGTGCTGCGAGGCACAGGTGATGCTGCACCGCGCCCGGATATTGGATCCGCGTGCCGCAGTTTCCTAACAGGGCTGCTATTGTTATTCATGTTCATGTGGGTATGCAATTGCATTTTCGTTTGTTAGTATAAAATGATTTATAAAAAGGAATTTTAGAAAAGACTTTCTTTTCATAACATTAATATTATATTAAAGTACATAAGCCTAAGCTTGAAATTTTTATTATTTTGTATAAAAGCCAGGCCATCGTGTGTGCGGAAACCGAGCTCACGGCCCGCATTTCCGAGTAACTATTTAATACCATTATATTAAAACTGTGTTTTACTTTCACATAACACCAACCGATTCTACGTTTTGAAGTATGGAAAGCGTTATTCAAGTTTAGTTCAATCCCCAACAATACAACAACCTTGTGAAGAAATACGGTTTGTAAATACCCCTATACGGTTGCTGTAAAAATATAGAGTAAAATGACTTAACATGTAATAAATAAACATGTTTTTTAATGAATTTTTTTTAAATAGAATAAGGGTGACAAACGAGCGCACAGTTCACCTGATGATAAGTGGATGCTGTGGTCGATAGACATTTATATTTATCCTCAATTAAGAATCAAAATGCAGATGCGTTGTCACGTCTGAGGATTGAGATGGAATGCCTTGTTTTTAGTAAAAAGGGTCTCCGATTCTCTACACTATACGAAACACAGCAGCATTACGCTGTTATTGTAGTTAGTTAGTTGTATTTTACGCAGGTATTCTGTGAGAGCGTAGTCCTACCCCGGTCGAGCCGACCCATTCGTGCTGCAACCACAAATAGTATATCAATAATATATAAAAAATAATAAATCAAATAATATATAAATAAAATTAAAGTGTCTTTCTGTAATATTTGTTATTAGTATTGGTTTTTATTAAGCTTGGGAGGTTATTTGCATGCTATTAAGACATAAACTACCATTTGTAAACTACCATTTTGTTTGGCTTTGCCAGGAGGGATTTGAATATCATAAATCTAAATAAAGCCACATTAATAGATCCTAACCAGACAAAGCCGGGGCGGGTTGCTGGTTATTATAAATTCTTATACTAAAGTGTTATGAACAAGGGTAGAACAAAAAGAAAATAAAAACCAAGTAAGAGTGGAACTCAAAACTTCTACCTATTTGAACAGAATAAAGTACGGTTCAGCCAACTTCGAATCAGTCATTCTACAATTGATCTGGCTAAGTGTCGTGATGCTGTTCGTTTTAATAATTCTTATATTATAACTTAAAAAGATCGCATTGTGGAGGGGTAGCCCTGTGTCATATCGAGAAGACTGCTTGTCTTGCTGTCTGTTTGCATACTTTATATATTTTGGTGTTATCTTATATTTTTTTCCCTCTGTCGCCTCTTACGATACCCACGGGATGATATGGGGTAGTGGATATTCTTACACCGCCACTACGCGGTAAATCAGGAGATGGGCAGGAGCGTCTTCCTAATAACGACTAAAAATAAATAAACTGCGGTTGCTAACCCGCTTGCAAGCGTGGCAACTATAGCAAATATCTCCCTTATTAGACAATCTATGTGGGAGGCCTACATTCAGCAGTGGAATTTAATAGGCTGTAATGGTATCTTATATTTACGTGGCCCACTCAAAAAGTTTTGCGAAACAATAAAAGTTCCATAGTTAAAGTTTTTATATTTATATAAGGGTGACAAAGGACCATACAGTCCACCTGATAATAATGATTAAGAATCAAACTGCAGACGCCTTGTCACCCCCAAGGACTAAGATGGAATGCCTACTTTCCAGTAAAAAGGCTCTCCAGTTCTCTACACACCATACGAAACACATCTGCATTAAGCTGCTATCGCGATCGAATTGACCAATTCGTGATACAATATGTGTAAAAACATAATGTAGCCGCGGTGTGGCTCTGGTACGTAAAAGTACATAAGTAATTTATTTTTATTTTTAAAGTACTCTCTACTGGGATGTTTACAAAGTTCAATGTGTTTTCGAAACACTTTTTCTAGCCCGCCTCAAACACATCTTGCTAGAGCATCTTCCGACAGTTCAATCTGTATCATTTTCAGCTTTATTTTATTATTTTAGAGAACAAAAAGAAGTCACACGTTTCTAAATCAGAGCTATAATGAGTGTGACGCAAAAGTTAACCCTCTGTGCTGTTCAAGAAGTCCTTCTAATCGAGCACTGAAAACGCATGTACTTTGTACACGTAGCACGTAGAAATAATTAATACGGAAAGAGAAGTAAAAAAAAAAAGAAGTAGGCAAGGGACGTCCTAGATAGAAGTTTATTGATCATTCTCAAAATACTAAAGACTAAATATATAATATTAAAGAAAGGCCACTGGTTGTATGGATGGTACCTTTAACTGGCGAGCATGTATGCGTAGATAATTATGGATGTGAAAGAAACGAGGGAAGTGCGTCAGGATCGTGCCAAATGAAAGTCCGTAGTCTCTGCCTACCCCTCTGGGTAACGGGAGTGAGAGATTTTTATGTTACATTACTTTTCATAAAATAAAAATTAAAAAATGGAATTAAATAGAATATAATATTTATTATTCAGAATAGATTAATACTTAAACTTATTAAAAGTATTTTTTTTTATTTAACTACCACTGGTTCTACCCAAAATATATATAGAGATGTCGTGGGAAAAACCAGCAAGCAAGCTAGCTAATATAATAAGGATTATAATAACCACTTTATATAGCATGCAATAACCAATTATTTTTCTTTAAATAATTTATTAATATAACTGTATGATTTAATAAATAATGTTAAAATAATAATTGAAATAGATGTAATTCATCAACACAGAAGCAAAGGATGATTAAGAATTTCATGAATTCTACGCTTAATTCGTAGGGAGCCAACTCAAATATTGGTTTGCAAAGCCAGTGAACATTTCGCCGGAGAGTTTACTCTCTGCGCATCTCGTTCAGCTTTTGTTAATTGAAGCATTTCCGTATGCAAATGTGCAGCGATTCCAATGAATTGAACACAAAGATATATAACTACGTAGTAATATATATAGTGAAAATATTTTAATTATATGATTTCATCGTTATTGTCTGTCAGGCAACTGCTGAACATGAAGTCGCCATAGATTTGCCTCCCTGGGTGACTTTTGCCATAGTTGCTACGCTTGGCAGGCTGGTTAGTGACCGCAGTTTTTATAGTTGTTATTAGACGGACGATGGGGATAGTGGCTAGGGATGTAGGGGATAGTGGCTACGATAGGGATGTAGGCGCGTCTATAAAATACCGGTTGGATCGAGAGTGAACGAGAGTTTGCGTCACTCTAGCGGAGCGTCATATCGATGGTGGTGAGGTGGAATTGAGGGTATATCGGGAAAAGTGGTGGTGTAGCTGTTGGTTTGCATACTTTAAGTGTTATCATGTAATTATATCCGTTACGTTACACCAGTGTGTAATCGTGAAGGGGACATATTACGGTACAGTCGAACTGTAATTGCTCTGTACTGAGTGTATATACGAGTATAACTGGTGGGTGCCTAAAGAAGACATAATATAGAGTCAAGGCACGTTCCTTCACTGATAGTCTTATTGGAAGCTCAGCGAGCTTTGGCTATGATCGGAGTTTTTATACGCATTAGTCTTCGTATTGAGGATAACCGCAGTGGAACCAAAGTAACCGACATAGTGCAACGGATCAGTAAGTTGAAATGGCTGACCGGCTGTTGGTTCAAGAACCAACAACGGTGGAAGAATCAATGAATACCAGCGTTAAATAGCAACAATGCTGCTGTGTTTCGTGTGTGAGTGTAGAGAACCAGATACCCACTGCCAAACAGGCATTCCATCTCCGTTTTGATTCTTAATCGAGGATAGATGTAAATGTATACGGGTCACAGCATCCATTTAACATAAGGTGGACGGACTGTATGTTCGTTTGTCACCCTTATTCCACAAAAAGAACCTTTGTTTGTGTGATAGAAACTGTAACGAAGATTTCCTTACGCAGTTGTACCTTGGTTCTGGGGAATTGCCCGGATAGCTGACTTATAACGTATCATTAAACTGTAGTGGTATTGGACCTATATACTGCTCTGAGAACCGACAGCAAATGGGAAAGAAAGATTCCCGAGAGGCAGCCTCGTACCGGTAAGCGGAGTTAAGCCCCCAGCTAGATGTCCCCATGCTGAAACTAGATGGATACAAGTGGTTGGAGTGTTGGCAGGCCTAGTGTTGGCAACTGTTATGGGAGATTTATTTAACGCACATATGTGTAAATATTTACAGTATACAACGATCACTCCGGCTTCACCAGGGTGATGTCTGGATCTCGACAAAAACATACCTTCCGGGTCCAAAGTGAATCTAAACTATTCTCCGAATCAACAACCACACAAAAAAACATCAAAAAAATCAGTTGGCCGTTTGGGAGGTGAACACATACACATGGACAGAAGAATTATATATATAAAATTATATATACATATATATATATATATATATATATATATATATATATATATATATATATATATATATATATATATATACTAATGTATATGTATATATATAGACTTGAGAAACAAGTCAAATCGAATGGCTTTTGTTTTTGGTATTCTTTCCATTTATTTGATGTAAGGTCTAAAACAAACACAGACGATTAATTAGTTTTGAAAGGCACAAAATATCAGTCTAGTGCTACAAGTCGGTGATATAAAGATAATGATGATGATGTCAGTTATATGATGATGATAATGACTTAAACTTGGTAGCAATTTGCGCTAGCACCAAACATTTCAGACAAAGTTAGAGCTCCATGTATCTAGTAAATGAAGATGCAAATGGGCGTTTCTCAATGATATTCAAAGGTACAATCAATGGCGATGAGTCGTCCAAAGTGCAACGGCTGGCGCAACGTTAATTACGTTGAAGGTTAAAAGTAACGTAGCACAGTTTGGTTTTATGTCAATGGTTTGAAGTTCCGTTAATCTGTTATTCTGGCTGCAGCACGACGAAAATGCTCATCAAGTAAAATATCTAAAATTTATAAATAATTAGACGTGTGATAAGAAAAGTGAAAGTATGGTTTGCAAGATGATGTTGTGACCAGGATTAAGAAAGGAATGCTTCGGTGGTTTGTTCATGTAAAAAGATTGAACGAGGAAAGAGGGACAAAGCAAATTTGTTTCAGAAGTGAACGGCAGAGTCGGCAAGGGACGCCCTAGATGAAAGTTTATCGACCAAATGGGCGAAATATTGAAGATGAACAAAGCTTTCTTTTGAATTCTGAGGGGGTTTTTAAGTAGGGGAGATAAATATGAAGTTAAATGAATCTAAAAAAAAAAACTGTCCTAGGTGTTTGGACTCTTTTCTTCTTGGAAGTCCATCTTGGTAGGTTCTCCGTCATATGTATTTCTGCTACTAAATAGCGGTGCTTGCACTAATGTGTTCCAGTATGAAGGGTATATGGAGCTAATATAAAATATAAGTTTTTACATATTAGAGCCACTCTACAGCTATACATGAATAGGTCGGTTCAACAAGAGTAGGAACACACTCTTGCAGAATAATGGTTTTACTGACTACGAGGAATTCTATCTTAGTCCTCAGGTGACAACGATCAACAATCTGTCTTTCGATTGTTTATCGAGTATTAATGTATATGCGTTCACTTCATATCCACTTACTATTAGTTGGATAGTGTGCTCGCTTTTCACCATTATTCTATAAAAGTCTGAGGCATTACATCTTAATTCTAGACATTGGGACGTCAAACACCTCAGTGCCCCCCGTGACCATGGGTGCTGTAAAGTGCTCGAAACGTCCGGAATATAAATCAGTTAATATAAATATATATTAACTTATTTTTATTCCGGATTCGGTTATATAAATATAAAATCCGTAAAAACTAGTTATATTTAAATTATTGACGTGATAGAAAACAATTCATTCAGGTTAAGCAATAAATTCATTAAGGGTAGCTTAAGAATTCTACTATATGTAATTCGTATGTTAGGTGTGCACATACTACCAGAATACAACGAATACCAGCCTGAAATAGAATCTTAATGCTGCTGTTTCCTATGATGAGTTGGTAAGTGACGAGAACCGAATACGCTTTTTACTGGTAACGAGTCATTACACATAAGGTTACTGGGGAGACAACGCGTCCTTCATTTTGGTTCCTAATGTAGCATAAACTCTCACCATCAGGTGAACTACTCGTTTGTCACTCCTATTTTTTATAGAATAAGGTTGACAAACAAGCAAGTCAAATCTTAATCGAGGATAGATATAGATGTCTATGAGCCTTCCACTTACCACTTGGACTTGGACTGTGTGCTCGTTTCTCTCCTTGTTCTATATAAAATCATCCCATGATGGTAACTGGTGATGTAGAAGATGATGAAGCGAATTAATTTTGTAACAAAGCATATTTACTCTTGAATTAAAAATACTCAAATTGTAACCGTGTGGGAAGACATGCGCTAGCAATCTATTCCACCCATTCGCTGTACGCATTACAAACGACGAAGCGCTTCGGAATACTTAGAATGTTGACGACAAAGAGTGGAGACTCACCGAGTATCTGGTTGCTCAATGGTGGAAAGGGGATAGAGAAATTAAATCATGAAATGAAAATGAATGAAAGAATGAAATCATTTATAGAATTTTTTCGAAGTATATTAGTAGGTTATGACGGATAGAGCAGAAAGTTTTATTACAGCCGCAATAATTTAATATATTTATTAATTAAGATCTTGTCTGATCTGTTCTCTAAGCTATTTATCGTTTCAATTGGTTAAGAATATCATTAGATACAACTTAACTTCTACAATTTGATGAATTACATCTGTATAAAATAACTATCTGATTCGGCAGATATTGTTATGCCCTTTTCGGTGAGTGTGACAGGTTTCACTCCAAATTCACTCTGGACTTTTTAAAGTATAAATATAATATGTATAATGAGCTCAAATTTTGTCGTATTCTTTTTTGGCACTTGACCAACATTCTGAATATGAGTCAGTTTGGATCATAGAAACAGAAACAGAAACTTTTTTATTCAATATAGATTATAAATAATACTTATTGAAAGTCACTCTTTTGTTTAATTACCAATTACCATACATTTTGAGTTCGTAAAAAACATGACTACATTTACCGGATTCTAGCAGTGACTCCTAAATTTTATAAAAATCATATATTTATTGCTATATGAGAACAGATACATTCAGTTTTTCATGAATAACCCTTAAAATTAAGAATATAATGTATTGAAAGATAGCATTTATTTTTTTCAATTCCTTTAATTCTATATTTATAATTTTTTAACGTGCCATGTAATGGCAATGCTGGTATCGTAAGAAACGACAGACGGTAATGAAAAAGAAGAAGAGCAACAGAATTTAGCAACAATATGTCTGCAAGACGCCACGTCTTGCTATGGTAAATAACACCCCTATAAGGCAATTTTTGACGGTGGCGTATGTTCAGCACGGATTTGATAGGCTGTAATGAAAAAAAAAACGAATGAAAGCTTAAATATTTCGTAGCATTATTTAAAATAGTATTTGATTAATTTTTATTATATTTTGGAAATTTTCCTCTACAGCTTTCACCCTTTTCGATACTGAAGCACCAAAATATTACTACACCATCCCACTTAGAATTATTGTGATTGATGGTACACTTTAGTACTGCACTCTGCACGGCTGTGCTGCCTTAATGGCCACACAATCAATCAATCAAATTCATATGAGATGTTCAGTTATAAAAGATGTTCATAGATAATTGTAAAAAGCAAAAATATTATTTGACTTTAATAAAATTTTATCGTGTAATAGCATCCTACGAGTATGTTTGTTCCCATTCCGAGATCTCATGACTATTTTGGATGATCAGACATAAGCTTCCCTAACTGGCGTCTGGCAGGACATAAAACTTTAGCTCGGTGTATTTGGTGATGATTAGACCAAAACTTTTTATTAAAATTAAATCCTTTCATGCCGCAGCCACACAGTGTAATACGGCTTTACCACGTATAAAACTCTATCAGTTCATAGAGACAATTTTCAAATAGCAGCTGAATGTTGCCTTTAGTCAGGGGTCTGAAAACTTTTAGTCTAAGAGCCGAGACTCCTTCCATCGAGCCCCAAAAGCCAAGACCTATTTAGCTCGTCATAAAGACATACTGTAGTTTTGAATTACAAATGGTCGTTTCTTCATATGCTGTTAATATACATGTTTGTTTTGCTGGCGGACCGATATTAGCGTGCGAGCCGTAGTTTGGAAACCCCTGCTTTAAGTAGTTTATATTATTCTACTTACTTTGTGCCTGGTGCGGCGTTTGCGTTCATTTCAATCAGCCGTCATTAGACCTAGGCTTAAACAGCACTCGACCTAGTAAATGCAATAGAGAACTATAAAATATTTTAAATAAAACTGGTTATTTTATTGCTTTTAATTGACTTATTTTGATATTTCTGATAATTTGAGTATTTTTCAGCATCCATGATTACGAAAGGATCGAAGTGTTCAAAGTACCATTGTCCTAATTAACCACGGCTACTTTAAGCTTAAAATTATTGCTTTCGATCCGACCTTCGTAGAAAGAACTTATAGTATCTTGAAGTCATTGTAGTAGCTATCTCAGTTTCATGGTCACTTGGAAGAGAAGGTCAAATTGGCCTCTAAAAAGCTTGGCGTGCTCAGCAGAGCGGGACAGTATTTCATGCCGGCACACGCGCAGCTACAGGCGCAAGTTCGGCCCCATGAATACTGTTACATCTCTGTGAGGGCTCCAGTGCCAGCTCCTTCCACTTGACCGCATCCAGCGCAGAGCAGCTCAGATCGTCGACGACCGAGTTCTGTCGATCGGCTTGACTCACTGGCACTGCGTAGAGATGGTGCATCTCTTTGCGTATTTTATCGCATGTACCACGGGAGTGCTCTGAGTGTATTCGGACTAATTCCAGCCGCTCAATTTCACATCGCACAACGCGACAGAACTCGATGCCATCCACACCATCTGGATGATTGGCGGTCCACCACTGTGCGATTTAGAAAGTTTTTCTTCCTCACTTACTTCCTTGTGGAATCGATTACCACCAGCGATTTTCCGGACCGATACGACTTAGGGACCTTCAAAGAGCCTACACCTTCTTAAAAGGCCGGAACGCATCTGCAATTCCCGGTGTTGCAGTTGTTCATAGGCGTGATCACTAACATCAGGTGAGCCGCATGCTGTTTGCCCCCTCTCCTATAAAAAAAAAGATTTGGATTTAATTCCATTTATAAAAAGATCCCAAGCAGATGGAATTTGAAATTAGTTGCTGTTATCCATGGGCTGCAGTAGCCATTTACCATCATTGGACTGTTCGTTTGCTACTTCAAGTTTATAAAAAAATAACTAATTAAAAAAAATATTTTTGAGAGGCATGTTGGCAAAGTTAACATATTGTCGAATTATTTAATTCTAATTTGTGAGGCATTCCCGTTTCCTCATGATATTTGTATTCACCGCCAGGGAAGTGATAACTTAGTACCTTAAATTGCAACTTACAATTTCAATGGTGCTAGCGGGTTTTAACAAGGATTGTTCGCGTAACTGAATGTATCTGTTTTCATATAGCAGTAAATAGACTACTGGATTCTAGCAGTGACTCGTAAATTTTATAAACAGTAAATAGATTCTACCGGATTCTAAACCGTTAGAGACTATTTACTGCTATATTATGAAAACAGATACATTCAGTTTTTCATGAATAATCCTTTCAATTGAGAATTTAATGTATTGAAAGATATTATTTATTTTTTCAATTCTTTTAATTCTATATTTATAATTTTTTTACTTGCCGTGTAATGGCGATGCTGGTATCGTAAGAAACGACAGACGGAAATGAAAAAAAAGAAGGGCAACAGAATCTAGTAACAAGATGTCTGCAAGACAGCACGTCTTGCTATGGTAATTAACACCCCTATAAGGCAATTTTTGACGGCGGCCTATGTTCAGCACGGATTCGATAGGCTGTAAGGTAAAAAATACGAATGAAAGCTTAAATATTTCGTAGCATTATTTAAAATAGTATTTGACTTATTTTTATTATATTTTGGAAATTTTCCACTACAGCTTTCGCTCTTCTCGATACTGAAGCACCAAAATATTACCATACCATCCCACTTAGAACTATCATGATTGATGGTTCACTTTATTACTGCACTCCGCACTGTAGTGCTGCCTTAATGGGCACACAATCAATCAATTGATTTCATATGAGATGTTCAGTTATAAAAGATATTCATAGAAAGTGGTAAAAAGGAAAAATATTATTTGACTTTAGTAAAATTTTGTCATGTAGTGGCATCCTACGAATATCTACGTTCCCATTCCGAGATCTCAAGGCTATCTTGGATGATCAGACATAAAATACCCGAACTAGCGTCTGTTAGGACATAAAAATTTACCTTGGTGAATTTGGTGATGATTAGAAAAAAACTTTTTATTAAAAATTAAATCCATTTATGCCGCCGCCACAAGAGCGCAATATGGCTTTACCACGTATAAAACTCTAACAGTTCTTAGAGACAATTTTTAAATGGCAGTTGAATTTTGCCTTTAGTCAGGGGTCTCCAAACTTTTTGCTCTTCCTGCGAGCCGTAGTTTGGAAAACCCTGCTTTAAGTAGTTCATATTATTATTCTACTTACTTCGTGCCTGGTGCGGCGTTTGCGTGCATTTCAATCAGCCGTCAGTAAACCTTGATTTGGAAACATCACTCAACCTAGTAATTCCAATAGAATAAGTATAAAATATTTTTAAATAAACTAGTAATTTTATGGATTCTATTGCTTTTAATTGACTTATTTTGATATTTCTGATGTTTTGAGTATTTATCAACACCCGTTATTACGAAATAATTGAAGTGTAGTGTAGTCCCTATGTCCGGGCTAACCACGGCTACCTTCAGCTTTAAATTATTGCTTTTGGTCCGCTCTTTGCAGAAAGAAAGAACTTATAGTATCTTGAAGTCATTGCAGTAGTAAACTCAGATTTGGATTTAATTCCATTTATAATAGGATCCCAAGCAGATGGTAGCACCCAGTCATATAAAATATTGAAATTATGATGTTTTATTTTTTTATTTTAATAGCCTTGCGGATTATCCTTGTTAGAAAATCAGTATTCCTTTGTGAGATAATTTTTTGTCTTGCATATCTGAGAAGAAAAAAAATCGAGGTCATGTAAAGTTTGTCAACATGTATTGGGCCAGAGTAGCAGGCATGTGTCCCGGAAGCGTATACACATTTCATACATACATTATACATACACACATTTTATGTAAATAAACATCCAGATAAAACCATTTGTAGGCCTATTATTGTTCCGTGCGGGATTCAAGCCCTGCTGCTGCGGCGCAACAGGGTTTGAAACCAAGCATCTTCACTGCGCTACCAAAACACTACTAGAGCTACGGAGCTACTAAAACTAGTTAATAAAAATAACAATTTATTAAAATTAAAGGGGCTCCCCTACAAGAAACGTGTTTTACGATGGTACTTGGCCGGTTATTTATAGAATAAGGGTGACAAACAAGCACACATTTAAATAAAACTAGTTTTACGGATTTTATCGCGAATATTAACTTATTTTATGTTCCCGACGTTTCAAGCACTTTACAGCATCCATGGTCACGGGGGGGGACTGAGGTGTTTGACGTCCCAATGTCATAGTTAACCACGGCTACCTCCAGATTAAAATTGTTAATTTTTGTTCTGATCTACGCAGTATGAACTTATGATCTTTTAGTTTGTCCTATGTAAGAGAGACCACATTCACAATCAAGCTTGTACACTTCTGCATCTTGCAGAGGGACATTACTTGATGGTAAAACTGCTAATCTTCTTCGGCGGCTTGAAGTATGTTTTAATGGACACGCTTCAAGATGTGGCCAATCTTGTCAGTGACACCTCTGACATATGGCAGTACAGCAGGCACTCCCTCGACTGTGTCCGGCTTCACTCGTTCACTGTGACGTAGGCGCGGGACACGAAGCTTGTAGTCGTGCAAAACTTGCTTGACGTATTGGAGCTTGGCGGTCAGGTGTTTACTGTCACGGATCCCTCGTGATCTCTGAAACAAAGATACCCACATTAGCTAACTGTGAAGGATGGTGATGAGAATCACCGTTTAAATATCTATCTGTATGAGTCTTTTTCTTTACACAGTGTGGCTCAAGGTGTTATCAGGATTCCGAATTACTAACACATCTAGAAAAGCTAATAAACTGTTTTCTATCTCATTGTGAAGACTGAATTTTAGAATTTATGGAGTTCAGATGGTCTAAAAATGCAGTTACTTTATCTAAAGGTAGAATTGTGAAAGTTCTACGTACCGCTTGTAGAATCTTGGATTTACGGAAGAAGTAAACAGGGCTTTCTCCTCAAAGTCCTCCATGAATATATCGGCAACAATGTTTAGATAGAGGTAAGCCCATCGCCACACCATCTACTTGCTTGTAGAACTCTTCCTTCCACATATGTAAGGCAGTATCTGAGTAATACTGCTTATTCTACGGCATGTTGTTTTCCTCCAGCTTCTAGTTACAATTGAGATGCAGTCTTCAACAGGTAAGCATGTGAACAGAGACTGCACATCAAAACTGACCATAGTTTCATTGTATGCCAGACGTAGGTCTTTAATCTCGCTGACAAAATATAGGAATCCTTTGTGTGTGCTCTTGTATGTCTCTTGAGCGGTGAGAATAGTTTCGCTAAGTGTTGAGCCAATCTAAATCAAAAACATGCAACTGCAAGACTTCAAGATACTGTAAATTCATACTGCGTACAGGTATCCGTGGTTAACTATGACATTAGGACGTCAAACACCTCAGTCCCCCCCGTAACCATGGGTGCTGTAAAATGCTCTAAACTTCGGGAATATAAAATAAGTTAATATACGCGATAAAATCCGTAAAACTAGTTTTATTTAAATGTGTAGTGTTCGCGTAAATATAATAAATTAAACAAGCACACAGTTCACCTGATGGTAAGTGGATGCTGTGGCCCATAGATTGGACGGTGGACGCGGCGTGTGGTTGACCTATATGCTTTAGACAATATATTCTGCGTAAAATTAATTTAATTCGTTGGCTGGCACGAAGGTAAAATGAGCTGCTGAGGAATAAGGAACAACAAATAAAACAGCTCATAAAAAATGATAGTTAGCACAGTGTAGAAAGAAGAAGCGTGCCTCTTGCTCACCTCGTTTTTCAGTAAAAGAGCTTTTCAGTTCTCTACACTCCCTACAATACACAGTAGCATAGGCTACTTAATACTCTATGGTTCTTGTTTCATCGAAATTCTGATATTAACTTTTAAAGGTGAAAAATTTCAATTCGACCAAAGATTTTATCGAGTTTCATCCTTTTTTTTTTTGCGGATGGAAAATCATCTAATAACGCCTTTTGTGGGTGGAGCGGAAGGGAGTGTCAATTTTACTGACTAAACCATCCGTGTTCCTTCAGTGCCTTACGTTCCGGAGCCGCGTATCTCTTTCGGCAACCCGCATTGTAGTGGGTCAGCCCTGCAGGCCTTCACGCTGCTGACAGCTCTTTGAGGCGCGCGTGGAACAAAACGCCGTCGACGGCCTGTCGTCCGTTGACGGACGGACGGCGAGCTACCATTGCTCGCCGTCCACAGGAGTCCGCCTACAGTGGTCAGGGGCCGACGTAGCTTCGAACTTGGGCGTCTCCGCAGCAGCCGGGAAGCTGTTGCTCTTTGCTTCCCGCTCGCCACCTCCTTCGCTAGCATCCACTTCAGAAAGGTGGTGACAGCATCCCATCCGTCTCGCTCGGACCATGGCTTCGACCAGGGCCGGACGCGAGGTCGCCGCCGCCTATCGCCGCTACGAGTACACGGCGGTGCTCCCGCTGGCGGTTACCTCGGTGTGCTCCACCGTCCTCGGTCGATCCTCGCAGTGGAGCACCCAGGCGTTTCCTCCCGCGATTCGGTGCAGGAACCTCCCGGAACACCGTGTCGGTGAGGACCTGCGTCAGGCGGAAGGTGAGCATGGCGTCTCTCAAACCACTCCTCAAAGAGGTCTTATCGCCGCTATAATGGCGTGCCCAATCAGTTTCGTCCCTGGGATTTCTATAGCAGAGGCATCAATAAACTTTCTTTAAAATGACAACAATGCGTTGACAATAATAGACGATACGGCGAATAATTAATATTAATTTTCGCCACGCCAACTATTTTTTTTAAATATTGTTTGGTATTTTCAGTGACAAACAAGCACACAGTCCAACTGATGGTAAGTGGATATTGTGGTCCATAGTCTCCACATCCATCCTCGATTAAAAATAAAAAAATTAAGAACCAACAACGCTGGCTGCGTTTTCTCGCTAAATGGCAATATAATATAATATATAGCCCTTGAGCGAGAAAAGCACCAGCCCTATTCTCACCAGCAGCGACGATAAGTCGTGGATACAGTTCCCCATACATTATTGTTTTATACTAAAATTGATCTAATTTTATACAAAAAAAAAAATATTTTTATTTGTATTTATTTCCCTTTTATTGAAATAAATAGATAAGATTTTTATCAAGAAAAAGATGTACTTTAACTTCGTGCCTCAGAGGACGACGTAAGCATTGGTTCTGCGCTGATCACTTTACAGTCGTGTCGAATTGCCTTCCCATCGGAAAATGAGAATGAGGGGATTGAGTGTGCATCTGTGCCAGCGCACACACTCCTGCACTATAATCATGTTCTGCGGCCACAATTTGGTCTGGATGCCATTAGTATGTGGAAAGTTATTTAATTCTTTTTACTTCTTTGGAGTCAGCCTTTACTTTTTATTAATAGTTTAATTATTCGCCATACTGAGCGGACTAAAAAACTCAAGAATACAACTAGAATATAGTCTTAATACTAACAATAAAACTTAATTTCTAAAATTTTTCCTCCAAAGTTATATGGGACTACTTCTGAAGTATAACCAATTTACTAAAAACAGAATCATAAAAATCGGTTCACAATTAACGAAGATAACGCGTAAGCATTCACACAAAAAGAATTCATATAATTGAAAACCTAATATTTTCAAAGTCAAATAAAATAACAAACAATAGCTCATTACAATTGTTTTCTCATTGAATTCCAGTCTAGTAGACATTACGCCAACCGACACAGAAGGAAGCTGTCAGAGACAGACAGGTAGAGATATAGAATTGTCTGGTGCTTCGATTTCCTCCGAGACGGTTTCGTAACAAATGCGACCGGAACAAAACAACTGAAAGTTGTGTTCAGTGCTCATTGTGGAATTAAATTCAGATATTTCATAGATGATTTTTTTAAATAAATATCTGTGGAAACTGTGTCGGTAATAATTAAATCTATCTTAAATGTAATATAGTACTTGAGGGTAATATGGTCATCCGGTTAATATGGTCACTTTCTTATAACTCAAAAACTACAGCCTTGTTTGCATGGATGGCTCTGTGATACGATAGCACTTCATCAGTCAATCAAATAATAAAGGGTCAAAAAGGCGCTGCTTTATCGACGCCATTTTGACAGTCGACATTATAGTAAATATTTTAGTCGATTTTAGTATTGTGTAGTGTAATAAATTTCTTTTATGTTAATTTTTTGAAGTGTTCCTAATTATTGCCAAAGCTTGTTAGCTATTTTTTTCTTAATAGATTAGTTATAGTATACAACTATGTGTTTTTGTCTGTGTCCTTCTCCCAGTTTTGTTTTTATAGGGCGGCAAAGCTTAAGGTGACCATATTACCCTCACGTACCTTATTATTATTTTTAAGGGCCTCGTGTTGATTATTAGTACCTTAAAATTACTAGTTAAACGTGGTAGAACCACGCTGCAGCTACATTATGGTTGCAACACGCTAATAATATAGTTATCATCGTTTCGACCGGAGAAGGACAACGCTGTCACTGAATACCAACGTGAAGTAACAGTTTAACTGCTCTGTTTTGTGATAAGTGTCAAGAACCGAGACGATTCGACGCATTCAGCTCCCTAAGGGTTGACAACACATCTGCATTTTGTTTCTTAATCGAGGTTAGATGTAGGTCTTTGAGCCACTGCATACACTTACTATCAGGTGAATTTTGCTATTTGTCATCCTAATTCTTTAAAAAAAACAAATTGATTTTTATAGCATAAATATATTAATAATTTGCAAGTGGCAATTAATAATGGTCAGTGGCTACTGCATGTCTTTGACAACCAATTTCAAGCAAAGGTTTTCATTCCCTTCAACACTCAAAACATCTGTGGATATATATGATTGGATTACAGCAACGAAATGCCCACCAATATTACCAACATCATGATAAAACATGAATAAAAATAAAAATAATAATAATAGTAATTAATAATTGTACAATTTTGAAATCCGCTTCATGGCAGACTAACTACCAATGACCCTTTCAGAAATGACCGTAAATTAACTTTTTTCCGATATCCGTGTTAGCTCAGGGGCTAAGCGCTCGCTGTTAATTTCACAGAACGCATACAACCTGGGTGTGATCCCCGCCGGCACCAATGAAATTGTTAATTGCAATTTAAAGTGCTGATTCATCACGTGCCCGGCGGTGAAGAAAAACATCGTGAGGAAACCTGCATGTCTGAAAAATAAGAAAAAAATATTTAGAAGACGTAAAGTTCGCTAACATGCATTGGGGCAACGTGGCGGATATTTACTTGCCCTAAAACCCTCTCTAAAATGAGAGGAGGCCTGTACCCAGCAGTGGGATGTATATAGGCTATTTTTTTTACTTTTTCTATTATATATATTACCAGCAGTATTATGTAATTTGTTATGAAACTACTTACTTTTTATATTTTTATCAAAATAACTGATTACAGACTGAATCAGTTGAAGTCTGCAGCTTTCTATGAATTTCAAATGAACTGAATCCACAGCTGCCGGATTACTTAGAATTGTTCGGATTATTTTCCTATCTACAAATTAAAAATTATGCTGTGATCATTTTAACGAATAAATCAATAATTAATATTACATACAATACTTCAATTTCCATTAATTATTATATCGACTGGCTCGTCGATCAAGTGGTCGTATACGCCATAAGGTTTAGCCTGGGTTCAAATCCCGGGTCGGGCCAAAATCAGTTATTGGGTTTTTCTGTCAAGAAATTCTCATTAGCAGCCTGGAGTCAGATAGTTGGCGGTGTATCACCCCCGTGCCTTCGAAAGCATGCAAAGTCGTTGGTCCTGAGCCTGATCTCTCTCCGGTTGTGTCGGATTACCGTCCCATCGGACTATGAGAGTGAGAGAATAGAGAGTGCACCTTTGCTTGCGCATACACTTGGGCACTATAATCTTGTCCTGTGCAGATGGCTATTGTCCGTTGAGATTGGTCGCCGTGTTCAAGATTCGGTCTGGAGGACATTATTCCTTTCATTATACTCCTCCAATATATTCCATCATACATTTATTTCTCTGTGTAGTGGCGGTAAGAATATCCATTATCCCAAGGGAGACGGGCGGCATCGTCTTCCTAATAACAATTATTAGAAAATAAAAAACTGCGCCTGTCAAACGTGGCAACTACAGTAAACTATGGTAGCTATGGCAAATATTCCCCTTATGAGTTAATCGTTGGGGAGGCCTATGTTCAACAGTGTTTGATAGGCTGTGTCGATATAGGATGTTATGATGACGATGATAACTTATTTCTTAATTAATTAATAAAAAAAATTGAAATGGATGAGACTAATAAAACAGTGAATAACCAGTTCGTGTATCATAAGTTCCCATGTGTAACAAAATTGTTCAATTTATTGATATCAGTTTATAAATGCAATAGAAATATACGTAATAAGTACTCAAAAATGAGATTTTTCCATAGTAAATTCAAAAGAGTAATAATAATAACTTTTGATAAGACATAGTGTAGGTAATAATTAAAGCCCCGACTTCAGAATGTAAAATTATTCTATTTAGTTCTTAGAAGTTAACTTTTATTAAAAGTTATTTTTACATATTTTGGTTACTAAGATAACACGTATCATTATTATACGTATTTACTGCAAGTAACTCGCCTGTCCATACCACTGCAGTTGTTAAGGCTGCTGTTCATGAGTGCGGGTTCCAAGAACTCGATCACCCAACGAATAGCCCTGATCTAGCCCCGAGCTATAATTTTTTGTTCACAAAATTGAAGACTGAACTTTGGGAATAAAAAATCAATATCGACGAAAAAGTGAAGTCAGCAGTTATGAGGCAATTTGAGGGAAGCACTCAAAATTCTAAATGATAAATGAACTTACAGTTCACCTGACGGTAAGGGCTGCCGCAGTCCATATACACTTGCAGCGAACTTCACACAAAGAAGGCTACAGATTGGTTGCCATAACTGAGGACTAGACTAGACTAGATAGAATGCCTCACAGCCTGTAACTATACTGCTATTTAGCAGCAGAAATGGGCAAGAGGATGGTAATCTCGCAGGCAGACCTCTAGGGAGAATAGGATTCCTAAAACACGGTGTAAATTGTGTATACTAAGAAGGGAGAAGAGTACAAAGAAAAATAAATATTTCATGTTTATTTACTAATTCCTTCTTTTCGTAATGATTCCCAAGTCTCTCTAGCTACCCTGTGTCACATTTAGTATCCTGTTGAATTCTCTTGGGCTGTGGACCGCACTCTAAGCTCATAAATCCAGACAAGGATGAATCTGGTATAGTAACGTGTTGCTTTATTGCAGCCACTAGATTTTACTTTGTACTTCGTGGTAGCTCTGGGGCACAGCGTTCTCCTTAATGTTCATATTACGTGAGCGATCCAAGTTCGTTCCTCACCGGTTTTACCAAAATGGTTTAAGATATTTTAAGATGTGATTTACCACGTTATCGGCGGAAAGACAAAACATTACGAAGAAACCTGCATGTCTGAGAAATTTGAAAATCTAAGAAAACTGAAGTCTGACATTACTCATTACGGCAACGTGGTGCTCTCCCATGTTTCTAAAAAAACAGACCTATGCCCAGCAGTGGGACTAACATGTGAACTTACTTTATCTTTTATATGTTAAGGATGATAAGCGCGCACACGTGTTAGAATTGAACTTGTTCGAGTAGTATAAAATGTTACGCAGGCGACAAAATTGGCCATTCCACGAGTCTTAATGGTTTGCCGTTTTTCTGTCAGACGTGTTGCAGAGAGGCTGCCCTATGTCATCTATACCCATCTCATTGGTTGGCATACTTCATTTATTTTGGTGATATATTGTTTTTACTGCTAATGCGTTCCATGAATATTTTATAACGTAAGGCCGTTGCTTAAAAGAGTTCATTTGTTTAAATGGTTTTGAGAGTATTTCCTTGCATACAATGTCCCTATTGGTGCCCAACCAACAACCCATAGAAGGTGTTACCCTTAATAATGAATTGCCCTGTTGCCAGTATTCACGAAATAATGATCCTCTTCACAAGGTAAAATATCTTGTAACTTCCTATCAACTTGCTACGCTTAAATTCTTTGACTACAGCTAAAAGAAAGACCGGGGCAAGAGTTCTACAGAGAAGGAGTCTTGAAAACTATTCGGAAATCGAAAAACTTTAGAACTGATATAACTCGCTCCTCCATTCTGCACGTTGCAGAATATGAAAGCTAATATTGTTCTGTTTAAAATATCTGCTGAAATAAAGAAAAACTTGTAACAGCCGATATTGATATATTGCATGCCTTAAGCGCAAAGCGCGTAGGTATGTTCTACTAGCGCCTAAAAATCAAGACTCCAACGTTTTGTCGCATAAAATCATATCTAACAATCATATTGAACATATAAATGATATAAAAAGCACATTGTCAGGAAGATAAATGATTGTTGAACTTATTAATATATTTTTTAAATCGATTAATAGCTATTTTTACATAAAAAAGTGGTTTTAGCGGCTTATGTTGTAGATTTATCAAGTCCGCATGGAGTGGTAAACACGATAACTTTTGAAAATATCAATTGTTTAACTCAAACATTTTTTTAATCTATTTATCTATCATGTGGGAAGCCATGGAATGTAAATGACAGTTTAATTTTCTTTTGCTTAGTTATAACTAATTTTTATCATTTTCTAAATAGACTGCCTCACTCACTCACTTCGGCCTCAGCCGCCGTCGCGAGTGGATACTGTATAGGTTGTTTGCAGCGGCTCAAAAAGATCGCTGTACAAATAAAAAATATTCGAAAAACCAAATTTGATACATACTTGATTGTTATAACAATCACAGATTTTTATTACAATATTTTAAAAGTACAGAATAAATAATAGTACTACGTACTAAAAGTAAGTAGGATGTATATATTTAAGTATATTTATACTTAAATACGTCTTGGACTTTATGGAGTGACCTGAATGATGATATGATGTTCATATGAGTATTACGAGTCGTGCACTTTTGGATTTTCCAAACTTTTTTTTAAATTGAAGTTTGATATAAAATTATTGAAAAATTGGAAGTATAGTAATAAGGTTATTAGTGAAAACTTGTGTGTATTTAAACTACTTTAAAAATTTACGTATAATCATGTTACACGTAATTTTTTTAATGTCCTTATGGGCATGCACAATTGTATTTACCTATAGTTTTTTTATTATATCTATAAACTTTAATTCAAACCATACAACTCCTGTCAAACAGATTGCGATTAAAATTGAACATGACCAGATAGCTCAACACTCTTAAAAACAAGTTTTACCAAAGCGTACAATGAATAATGTCAGATGTGCAACACAGGCTCAGACCCGCTCTCACATGCACACGCACACGTACCAGCACACACGTTAAAAAGTTAAAACCAAATGCTGAATAAGACATATTTCGTGAACCCCTCCCCCTTCCTCACGCATACTTAGGCTAACTTGGAGTGGTTAATGGGAATATAAGTTACGTTGATAGCATTGCTCGTATTATTTTGATAAAGAGAAATAAATTAAAAAAGATTAAAAATAAATAGCATGTCTCAAGTTATCCTCAATCTTATTTGTCCTTTGTAAATATTTGAACAAGGCAGGATCAAAAACTCGTGTAAGGATTGTTTGTAAAGGACTTCTCAATTATAATACCTTTTTTGTGTGTTCATGATTAAAAAGCCCAATAATAGTATATAATGTAATGTCCTTCAGACCAAATTTCGGTCACGGCGGTCAGGCTCAACAGATAATAGCACTATAATCCACAGCATTATAGTGCCCGAGGGTATGTGCAAGCACAGGTGTACTCTCTGTTCCCTCACTATCGTTGTCCAATGGGACGACAAACCGACACGACCGCAAAGATATCACGCGCAAGACCAAGGGCTTTACGTGCTTTCCAAGGTACGGGGGTCAAAGATCTCCTTTTAAAATAGTAGTAAATTAAAAAATGACATTTGAATAACGAAATTTTAGTTTCTTACTTCGAAGACATGAATATATTTAATTTCACACCCATGTAACGAAACAAAGTGCTACTATACCATATCTAGTACAATTTTTAATTACAAGGTATTTCGTCTACTCAGGTAAGATATATGAGAAGCTAGATATGCAAGAAGGTTCGACAGAGCAGCTGTTGGAAAGTTGCCAGAAAGTACACAGCTTGATATCGAAAATCTAGGCTCAATGAAAACAAAATTGCGCAATTTTGTAGCAGCATTCAAAAATTAAGAAACAAAGGCTTAAGAAATTACATTAGTACACAATTATGAATTTTGTATTAAAGAACAAAAGAAAAATAGCTTTAAATATACAATATTGATATAAATCTAATTTTCTTATAACTCTAACAAGGATGACGAACTAGCCTGCAGTCCACCTGAAGGCAAGTGGAGATTTTTTTTCAATATAGATCACATGTTATTCTTATAGAAAGTCAATCTTCACTTTACCACTTCTCATAGTCACTTACATCTATCCTCGTTCACCCATGAGAACAAAGAACTAAGATGGATGCCTCGTTACCAGTAAAAGAGTATCCGTCTAACACTCAAATGTATAATATGAAAAATATTTAGAAGCAGAAGAAAGACACTTTATTTTGACACGTATCTTTGACGCAACATTATACAAGGCCTGTAGTGGGACGGACCTGAGTGGTCGCCTTTTTTAGGAATCGGGTGCACCAAAGCTGCCTTCCAAGAGTTTGGGACTACGCCTAGGTAGTAGAGTACCGGAAAAGACACGTTAAAACCAGTTCAGACTCCGGAGCACACATCTTCAGCACGATAGGAGGGATGCCATCAGGCCCACTCGACTTGTTGACGTCAAGGGAGAGGAGTGCTTTGCGCACCGAGCGCTGGGTAAGCAGCACATCCTGCATGGAGCACTCACACCGCGGGATAGTCGGCGGTGTGTTCCTCCTGTCATCAAGAGTCGAGTTGGATGCAAAGAGAGTGCCTAGCAGATCGGCTTTCTCCTTTACGGCATGGGCTAGTGAATCGACCTCCTTGTGCAGAGATGGGAGAGATGGCTGACAGAAGTTCCCTTGGACAGACTTGGCGAGAGACCAGAATGCACGAGTTCCCGAAGGAAGTCGAACTAGTTTCTCGCCAATTCTATCGATGTGCTCTGACTTTGTCTTGGCAATGACAATTTTGAAGGACCTGGAGGCGGAATAAAACTTATTTTTGAAATCGCTGGTATTTGCATCTCGAGACGTCGATGCGTCAGCCCAGGCCCGGTAGCACTCCTGCTTATGGCGTGAAGCAATTTTGCAGGAGCGACCAAACCATGGCTGAGTTCTGCCTCCGATAGGTACCACAGATGATGGAATAAAAAGTACCATTCCCTGAAGCACCACATCAGCGACAGAATCAGCAACAACGTTGGGATCATCCGGCGAGAAGCAAACCCAAGGGTAGGATGCAAAAAAAGACCGCATCCTGTCCCAATCGGCCGACTTATAGTGCCAAACACGGCGGCAACCGGCAGGACGCAACCGCGATGGGAGCGTGAGGGGTACCACACTCCGGACTAGACAATGGTCCGAGGAGCCAAGAGGGGCATCGACGAACACCTGATATCCGTCCGGATGAGAGGTCAGCAGAAGGTCCATCAGGAAAGGTGCATGATCCTCCACATCTGGGATCCACGTAGGCGTAGTAACCGATTGTGTCAGACCATATGTCAAGGCAAACTCATAAACAGATCTACCCGCATGATTGGTTTAACGGGAACCAAGCCATTCAGCGTGGTGGGCGTTCAGGTCACCGAGGATAACGATCTCTGCGGATGGCACCTATGGTAGCACGGAGTCTGCATCCATTGGGACGTGGTCGATGAGTCGGTCTGTGTCGGCATTATCGCTATGGGATCTATAGAGGCACCCGTAGACGCGGGTGTAGGGGACATGCTGATATTACAATAAACAGTTGCGCTTATGACTCAATAGAGAACAGTCGTTTCACTCCGCCTCCGCACGCTAGCCTACACACACAGACCCACACATAAACCTATATGTGGTGACCCCTATAGAATACGCGTTGCTCGCGGCTGTGCTCGGATGCCTTGCGGAAAACAAAATTATGGAAACCTACCAGCCGGCACGTATCAGTGAGGTTTCCCGGATTCGACAAGAACCTGTGATAGCATACGATGAAGCAGCAATCATGGCGGAGATATCAAAAATAAACCTGAAAATGGCAGAAATGAATCAGGACAGGGAAAGATACAGAGGCAGGAGTAGGAGCAGGAGCAGGAACAGGAATTTTTCTCGGTCAGTTACCAGGAGCAGCAGAACGCCTGACAGTCTGAACTGGTTGTGTTCGTACCATTACAAATTTAGAGCGCGAGCCAGGAAGTGTGTACCACCGTGTAACTGGAGGAACCCCACAGCACCATCGCAGACGCCGCCACCAACGTCATTGGGAAACTAGATGAGGTGCAGCAAACGGCGGGAGGCTGCACGATCAAGGACTACCGCCTAATTGTAAGTGACAGAATTTCTCGCATAAGATTTTTAATCGATTCAGGTGCTCATGTATCCGTTTTGCTCAGATCAGTATTTAAACATAAACGGGAACTATGTCATAACTCAAACTTTAAATTGTTCACAGCAAACGGCTCTGAAATAAAAACTTACGGAACCGAAAGACGCTCACGCTTGACCTAAATTTAAAGAGACCATTCAAATGGACTTTCATAATATGTGACGTCAAACAACCTATTTTAGGGGTAAATTTCCTTAACTATCCTAGGTTAATCATTGATATTAATGGCCGTTGTTTATTAGATAAAATAACTAATTTTGCAGTGTATGGATCGATTGTAAACAATTCTGAGTTGGCTATTTCGACCTTGCGAAGCGATCACCCGGTATATGACATATTGAAGCGATATCCAGAGGCTCTCAAACCTATGTCATTCAAAGAGGCGCCTAAGCATTAAATTTATCACTATATAGAAACTACAGGTCCACCTGTATTTTGTAAATCTAGACCGTTCCAACCCGTTCCGACCCAATCGTTATAAATTAGCTAGAGAAAAATTCGAAAATATGTTAGAAGCAAGTATATGTAACCCTAAAAAGAATGACAAAACATTAATTTGTTGGACACCGGATGCCGATCAAGCATTCTCGGAGTGCAAAAATAAACACATGGAGGCAGTCACGTTGTCATACCCGTCTATTGACGCGCCACATGCCCTTTTCGCTGACTCGTCGATTAGTTGCGTTGGAGCCGTTTTGCAACAATATCCGCTAGGTTATTTTTCACGCAAATTGAACGAGACACAAAAAAAAATATAGCACGTACGATAGAGAGTTACTCGCAATTATTTTGGCCATGGAACATTTTAGATGCTTATTCGAAGGTAAAGAATTGATTATTTTCACAGACCATAAGCCATTAACATTCGCTTTTTCTAAATTGTGTAAAAATAATAACAAAGAGAGCCCGAGGCGGGTCAGACAGTTATTATTTATAATCGAGTTTACCTCGGATATTTGACTTGTAAGCGGGCACGATAACATTGTTGCAGACGCATTATCCCGAGTGGATACCATAGAATGCACTTCAAGCGTTATCAATTTTGAAAAATTAGCAGAAGATCAAAGTTCTGAAGAGGAGCTCAAAATGTATTTAAACAGTTCTAAAAACCAATTAAAAGAAATATTAATACCAAACACCCATAAGGCTATTTATTGTGAAACTGCGCACAGGAACTTCCTACAGTAATGCTAGGACTCCGTGCTGCAAGTAAGTCGGACACAGGTATAAGTGCCGCTCAAATGGTTTATGGACGATCCTTACGACTGCCAGGAGAATTTTTTTCAGGAACTGGAAATACCTTATATGAAACTTATACGATTGTAGAGAATATAAAGAAACTGAGACCCATTAAGGAAGATATTAATAATAATAAATACTCAAAATCATTCTTCGTTCACTCTGAATTAAAAAAATGTTCACATGCATTTGTAAGAAATGACAGAATAAAAAAATCGTTAACTTGTCCGTACCAAGGTCCATATAAGATATTAGAGAGATACAATAAAGCCTATAAGTTGCAACTTCCGGATAGAGAATTATTTGTTTCAATAGATAGGTTAAAACCTGCGTATATTTTACAAGAAAGCGTACCTTCCTCAGAAGAAAATAATATAAAATCATCTATTAAGAAATCTAGAAGTGGCAGGGTCATAAAAACCCCTGTCAGATTCTCTTAATTACATATTATTTTGTTATAAATCATATTTTAACTAACTTAAAGTAATAAATATTTTATACAAATGTAACTAAAATATTAAACAAACATGAATGATAGATTATAATATTATTAAAATGTAACAAGCGGAGTCGCGTGAAATAAGTAGTATGTATCAAACATTAGTATAACTTACAATATTGTCACGTTACAATTGGTAATCAGGCCAATGAATGACGCACGTTGAGTTAACAAAAATAAAAACTCACACATTAAGTTTAGTTTTAGTACATAATAGATCATAATTTACTTAGTTATCGTAAAGTAAACATAGAACCTGTGAATTAATTACTGTTCATAATGTGTAAAACATACAGCACTGAGAAGAGAAATGAAGAAATCATTATCGCTCAAAATGGCGCGAATGATGTTACACATTCGCATTTCATTGGAGAAATATGGAACCTCGATATCTATCGTGGTCATAGTAATCATAATGGCCATCGTCTTATATAATATACAAGAAGTGTATACAGCATGTACGAAAAGTAGTCAGACAAGAAGTAGCTGCAGGACGCAGTGATAATTATCCTCAGCACCAACAGCAGGCGCTACTGCGTCAAATGGTATAGTGAGTGAGATGTCGTGTAAAAAGTTCATCAGTGATGTTTGGTGTAAGTGATTGTGAAACTAGCCTATAAACATGCTATGTAATTGTGAAATTAGCATATTAAATTGTTATTAAATAGTTAAAAATGGCATTGAAAATAAAGTAAACAGTAGAGAATCAATATTGTTCTTACATCCATTTATTTTTTTCTATGTATAAAAATATGTAATACAACAGACTAATTGGCATATCTGATTCTGTATGTATACAACAATTAAAGCACTAACTAAGTATTTCCATACTATTTTGTTATAAATATTTAGCTTTTAAGGAATAAGAAATAAAAACAGATAAATACATTATAATTATGTCCATTGCTACTGTATTCAATGCATTGTGAATGTTTCAACTTTAAAAATTTGTCAATTTTTTTTTTCAAAAAGGGGGTATACTGTAGGGGACATGCTGACATTACAATAAACAGTTGCGCTTATGACTCAATAGAGAACAGTCGTTTCACTCTGCCTCCGCACGCTAACCTACACACACAGACCCACACATAAACCTATACGGGGATGGTCGTCGCTGTCTACGCACAGCCATAGATAGGATGTACAGGTCTGTACCTTCAAGACTGCCGAGGCGTCGAAAACAGATATCCTTTCTGACGTATATACAAACTCCAGCCCGGGGCAAAAGGAGTGTTCTAATTTGTACCCCGGGTAGGAGAAATGAAATATCAGCCGGAGAGAAACACCTGTGTCTCGGTTAGAAAACAGCCGGCTTCGCTCTCCAGATGGTAGTTAACGGCGCTAAGGTTCGAATGAAGTCCCTGATGTTGCAAAATTCACTGATAGCGTGGCAGGCGTCGTCGCCTTCTTTTATTATTCCGTTTGCCCCTAGCAATATTCGTCGCAATATTCGTCGCTACTTCACGCTGGTATTCTGTGAGGTCGTGGTACCACCCGGTTCAGGCCAGCCCCACCGTGGGCAGCAAAAGCTGCCGCGTGGCTCTACCACTGTTAAGTAGCTACGCTTTGCAGGCGGTTTGGTAACACCGTTTTTTAGATGATAACGCCGCTACTACAGGGCATATTTCAAAAATTGTTAATTAGTTTTTCAACTATTTTAAAAATTGATTTTCGATTTTAGGACATTATTTTGATAAAATTTCAGTAATAAAAATAAAATATTTTCTTGCTTTTAACAAATAAAAGAGGAAAATGTAAAAAATGTGTATCTAAAAAAGCTTTGTAGAATATCAAAAGAAACGGAGGACAGATATTCCTTGCCTCAAACACTTGGCCCCGCCCTAACTAGATAACTTCGCTTCTTTTCCTGAAGTGCTCCTTGAGAATTCCATAACTCTCGAGAATGAAACGAAGACCTTTAAAAGTAGATTTCGGTGACAGATATTGACATCTTCATTCAGAATGTAATAAAAATGCTTTAGTATTTATTTTTATAGTTGTCACACAAAATACTATCGTATAATAGCAGCATAATGTTGCTGTGTTATGTTTGAGTGTAGAGACCATTGTGACTAGTAATAAGGTATTCCATCTTAGTCCTTGGTATAACGACGCATTGTATATTGGTCGTTGATCGAGGATAAATGTAGATGTCTATCATTTACAGCACCCACTTACCATTTGGTGGACTGTGCGCGAGTTTGTCACCCTTATTTCGTAAAAAAATGTGTTATCAGATTTTTAAACTTTGACTATTTTTAATACAATATGCAAAAAATATTCGATTATTGTGTTCACGGACAACTTTTTTTTTAGAATATGTGTTATAAACGAGCCCATAGTTCAATTATTGGTAAGTGGATTCTGTGTCCCATACATATACATTCTACATCTGTTATCGATTAAGAATGAAAATGCAGATACGTTGCTACTCAATATTAAGTTATTCCAGTAAAAAGTGGTCCAGTATCAAGAGCAGGCGTCACTTGAGGCGAACAAGCCAATTGTCTGACATCTTATTTATGTCAACTCATTTACTTTTTTACTGCGTTTGAACATTCATGTTACTAAAACGTAGTAATTGTATATTCCATTGAGGGAGAGAGCCAATAAAGTACTAAGGCTCTAACAACTATAAAGAAAATACTATTGTTAAAAAATCTACACCAGAATGTATTTTTGCAAATTCAAACATTCAAAGACCTTTTTTATTTACCTTATTTCAGATTTGTATTACAAAATAACAAATCTCAAATTCGTCATTCGTCCTTAATCTTCACATTTATTGACACGTTCTGATTGACTGAACTAAATGAGTGGACTAAATAACTGAATCAAAATGTTGTATGGGAAGGACCACGCTCTCACAGAATACCAGCGTAAAATAGCAACTTAATGCTGCTATGTTTCGTATGGTGAGTGTAGAGAACCGGGGAGACTTTTTAACTAGAAATAAGAGGCATTCCATCTTAGTCCTCAAGAGTGTCATCAACGCATCTGAATTTTGATTCTTAATCGAGGATAGAACAGATGTAGGTCTCTATGAGCTACAGCATCCACTTATCATCAGGTGGACTGTGTGCTTGTTTTGTCACCCTTTTTTATAAAAAAAAATATTTCCTTGAAATGTTTTACTCCGTTGGCATGCGATGTAATGCAAATAACAATGTCATCGGTTGCAGCGGAAATCAAACTCAGGTTGCTCGCGTACTGTAAGATCAACAACGAGAACTTAGGTTATTTTTTATAAAACTATAGTGACTAACGAAGTTACAGTCTACCTGATAGTAAGTGGCTACTGTAGTCCAGGAACACTTGCGGCCAAGTTCCAACAAGGAAGGCTACAAAAGCGATGTCACCTCTGAGAACCAAGATGGAATGCCTTATAGGTGTAATTATACTGGCTCTCTGTAACCTTTCGAGCAGAACACAGCAGTGCGTGGAAGCCGTACAAATAGGTAAGAGGGTGTTACCTACTTAGAAGAACTCCTAGGCAGAAAAACAGTGCTACCGCCCAGAGCCTATGAGCTACCTCGGCTCTTATGGTGCAACGGTGGCCGCAAATTAATTAAACAATAGAATTTAGCACCACGTGCAGCCCCATAAATATTGTAAGTTAACTAACATATTATTCTACGATCCAAGAGCTTCCTTTTTTTTTGAAAAGGAATTGCATCACTTATCATCCTTTAGCCGCGAATTTTGCAGGAATATTTCACATTGTGGAGTTTGTGTTTAAGCTTGTGATTGACTATGAATACCTTAAGTTAGTTAAGCTCCTTTATAAAAAAAGTTGTTGGTGGTTTCTGATGACTGTATGAGTTGATTGATTTAGTAATTTCAGGGTTTTATTTTTCTCAATTTTTCTTTCTTTCTTTTAACATTGTTTAACATTCTTCTGCTGGTAATGAGGCGATCGCATTGTAGAAGGGGTTTTTCAAGTTTTTCCTTTTACTAAATTTCTTCTTCATAATCCTGCCTTTTATTAAATTCCTACTTCATAAGTTCACTGCTGTATAAAGGCCTCCCTGCCTAAATCTGTTCCTGCACGTCTCATCAGGTTTTAGTGACTTAGTGAACTCCAATTAGTGAGTTTCGCGCTATTCCTCTTTAGCAGGTACGAGGCTGCTATTTAAGAAGCTATCTTCTAAATACGTCTGTCTTTCCATCTGAATACAATCTCGTCGTCTTCAAGGCAAGAGCGAATAGGCTTTAGTTACGCTAAGGCCACCATCTAGGGCTTCACCACCATTTACCACCAGGTGGGATTGTGGTCAAGCACTGACCTTATAATAAGTAAAAAAAAATACAATAGTAATTCGCCTGAATATTTATTACTTATCAAAGATATAGGTTTATTATTATTTTGTTCCAATTTCGTGTTTACATAATTGAGTTTTCAACAAAACAAGTTAAGCTGAACGAAGCTGAGAATTTGTTAAAAGTTACTCGAGTATTGAATTTCTGGTAAATTACATTGTTATGTTAAGGTTAAAAAAGTTCTATCAAGCTTATGAAATTGTTTTAATTTATATATAAATGCTAAAGAAATGCGGTCATTAAGGAGAATGTTCGGGGGACTTTGTAATAGAGTGAGAAATTGTGTCATAAGAGAGAAGTGTGGTTTGCAAGATGATTTGTTAAGAGGATTAAGAAAAGAATGCTTCGGTGGTTTGTTCATGTAGAAAGAATTAACGAGGAAAGAGTGAAACAGGAAATTTATGTTGCGGAAGTAAATCGAAGAGAGGCAAATTGGTAATATTGAAAATGGGCCAAATTAAGGGTACCTATAATAGACAGCACGTATACGTGCCAAATGGAAGGCTGTAGTCTCTGCCTACCAGGGTGACAGGGTGACAGGTGTGAGTACTTATGTTATGTTATGTTATTTAATTTATTTCTTAGCCTTCTAAATCCACTGCTAGATCTCAGACCAACAAAAAAGATAGACGCATCATACATTTCTAGTGACGCCGAAACCATACTCAATTTTTCGGCTCACACTCACGCACATATTTTACTTTTTTCTTTCTTTATCAGCCCGTAAGATTTTGGCTTGATTTTGGTGTTACTTGAAATGAATGCAGCACTTCGTCTATCTTTCTTTGTTTGTATAAGTGCTGAAAAAAATATTTTATAGAGGTAAAGTGTGAAAGCAACGAGTAAGTGGATATTGTGGCCTATCAACAGCTTCATCTATCCTTTTCTTTTACATGGGGAAATGCCTAGGCGGGTATGCCTCGCGGGGCGAGGATGGGTAATGTCGGACTCGCACTGACTAAACCACATGGTGTTCCAGCTTTGCCGCATATTATCAGGGTCAAGGGAACGCTTTTGCATACACTCGCGACCCTACCAACGTCGGCCGTACCATGGGAACCCCTGCTCCTTACCTGATAAGGTTCTCCTTTCCTTTCCTCTAAGTTCACCTACGCACCGGGTTCCTCCCTCAGCCTGGTACGTGGAGTCAGGAAATGGGTCATGGGGCCAGGAAAGTCGAGCACTCGCAAGCACCAGCCTTTCTGACCTGAATCTGGTCTATGACTCCGCCGCCAGCTAAGTTTCGGCTGCGGAGGGTAGGGAGAGCGTCGCCTCACAATACCGACACTCCTCTCCCCGCGGCCCTACCACCACCACATCAACGGTGCGACCCCGCAAGAGTCGCGAAGGATAAGACGGGTGACGCATCGCCATACCAATACTCCTCTTCCCGCGGGACTCCACCTCGGTTGCGGCGGTAGAAGTAGAAGTAGGACAGCAACTCACATCCGAAGCTAGGCAAGCCAAGTTGGAGCGGCCACTTTCGGCCCGCCTTACATCTTGGGCCAGCCAAGTGAGTTCCTCTTTGTTCACAGTGGGTGACCAAGCTACGGCTTCTAAGTCCCCCTGTCACGAAAAGGTAGGAACCCATTCGGGGGAACCTTCATCTATTCTGGCGTAAGAATCAAAATGCAGATGTGCTGTCATCCCTTAAGACTATGATTGAATGGCCGTTACCAGTAAACAGGGTCTGTGGTTCTTGTTATTTACCATGCGAAACTCAATAGCATTATGATGCTATTCACCGCTAGTTGTCGATCAACCATAAGGATCCATTCGTGCTGCATATATACGCTACCGACGCTACGAGTACAGAAGCTGTTATGTGGAAATTATTTTATTCTTTACTATTTATTAAAAGAAAATTTGAAAACCTGTTGAGTGAACTGAGGAATATCACAAGCTCAAGGTAAAAGCTGGAATGTTGTCTAAATATTCACAAAAACTTTACTCCTATTTTCCCACCTTTAGGTGTGGAATTTTGTCTACTTTCGAATGTGGACGAAATATAATATAAATTATATAATATAAATCTCTTCGACTATCAATCATAGTAAGTTAATCTAAGCCTGTTTTAATGTAAAGAAACCACACGTCAATCAAAATGAACCAACAATTATTAGGAATTCTGATATTACATTAATGTGACGGATGAAAGCTTTCAATGGATTAATATTGTATAATAATATTATGTTGAAATTGATTATGAAGTTAAAGGTGAGTACTAATTTGACCTATGAGAACATTCTTTAATTGAAAAAAAAAAACATTCCACACTAGTTACTATTTATACCATTACAATCAAATTACTAAAAAAATATATTAGAGCCCATCAAAAGTCCACTGCTGAACATAGGCCTCCCCCATAGAGTATCTCATAGGAGGAATATTTGCGAATTTGAAACGCTTGACCAGCGGGTTGGCAATCAGTTTTTTTTTATTCAGCCGTTATTAGAAATATGTTGCTGCCATATCCTGGTTTAGTTCCTGTGTCTCTTACGACACCAACAGTATGTAACATTTAAAAATGTTTCTTCTATATCGTGGAGGTGCTTTAAATTGTACAGAGGTCAAGTTCAGTCACAGATTATTAATTTGCAGGCCATACATACTTTGTTTCTCAGCAGTATCCCTCAGTCGATGACATCGTTGTAACCATCTCGTTAATGCCTGACGTAAAATACCCAGACCAGTGACGCTCAACAAATTGCAGAATGTGACTGAGGTACTGCATCGATCATTGCCCAGCCAGTGACGATTAAAGCAAAAAAATTATACTTGGCACAACCACGCTGTAACTATATTATGGCTGTAGCACGAATGGGTGGACACGACCGGGGAAGTCTTGCACTTGATCCCCCTCCGGTCGAGTCGGATTACAGTCCCATCGGCCTATGAGAGAGAGGGAATAGTGAATGCACCTGTGCTTGAGCATACACTTGGGCACTATAATCCTGTTCTGCGCAGATAGCCAATCGACGTTGAGATTGGCCGCCGTGACCGAAATTCGGTCTGGGTACATTATTATTTAATACTCACGATGCTCTTCTTCGCCACCGAGCATGTGACAAAGGAAGACTTACTTAATAAAAACACATTCCGCCTTATTCCAAAACACGCACTAAATATAGTACTGGGCTTAAACCATGAACTAAGAAAAACGTTATTCCAAAACGAAGATTATCTCTAGTTCGAGGATTATCACATTAGATAAAACGCCCAAAAATACATATTGTTACGAGCTTGGGGTTCGAGACAATTAAAAACTGCCGAGTGAATTACCAAAATTGACACTTTAATTACTCAACACTAATTACAACTTTAAACCACACTAATAACAAAACACAATTTTACTACAGATCGCTTAAGTTCGCAGTTGTATCGCTTTGAAGTCTTCGCTGGTATCGCCAATTCAATACTGACTCGGTCGTGGTCTATACCGGCCTTATATAGCGCCTCAGATACTTTCCAGAACCTTCTACTGTTTAAACATATAGAATGTTCGAGTACATATCGGTCCCGAAATTTCTAGAAGAATCTTGACTCTCCTAGTTCTGCTACTCGATACTAGAGGGCGCTAGTGGTAACTAGTGTTGCCATGTGCAAGACATTAATAGTGGCGCGCAACACTATTATTGTTTTATTCGTAGATTCAAGACAATACAGCTGATTTACATGGTGTGTCTCAACCAGTAGTCAGTAGGACATGTAAAAGAGTAGCGGAAATTTTGTCACGGATGTCCCGAGAATTTATTAAAATGCCTACTACTTTAAATAAACAGCAGGAAACCATTACAAAATTTCGCAGTATTGCTAATTTTCCTACAGTAATTGGCGCAATTGACTGTACTCACATAACAGTAAAGAAAGTAAATGCTGATTGGGGTCAGTTATATGTTAATAAAAAAGGATTTTCATCAATTAATATACAAGTAATATACAAATATTTTAAATAAGCTGTGCTTGTCTCTTAATAACATTACTTTACCATAATAGAAAATAATTTGTTTGACTATCTTATGGTAATAAATGTATATTAAAATATTCAATCTATATCAGAAAAACATAAAGTACTAATGAGCTCTCATTTTTCAGGTGGTTTGTGATGCTGATCTCAAAATCATGGATATTGTTACCAGGTGGCGTGCCAGTGTACATGACTCCAGAATATTCCGAGAATGTAGACCAAAAGAGAGGTTTGAGGCTGGTGCATTCTCTGGAATATTACTTGGTGACAGTGGCTATCCTTGTACTCCTTACCTATTTACACCGCTGCTGAACCCCACAACACCACAAGAAGAAAGATATAATAGGAGCCATATTCGTACCAGGAACACGGTGGAAAGATATTTTGGTTTCTGGAAGCAACGATTTCGTTGCTTATTAAGAGGTATGTTTGGAGATATCGAAACACCAAAATAAACAATTGTTGCATGTGCTGTACTACACAATATGGCCATCGACATGAGAGAAGATGTATTTTCTGGTGAGGGGGATAGCATTGAACAATATTCATCTGAACCTATAGTACAAAGATATATTCCACCATCAATAAGGGGAAATATTAGGAGAAGACAGCTTATTGAAACTCATTTTCAGTAGGTAAACAATTTTTTTCATAATTTTATATAACTATTTATAATTGAAATTTATAAAATAATCAAAATTTTCAATTGTCGAAAGCTATGTATATTTAATTTATATTATTTTGTTATTTAGAGACCAATTTTGGCAAAAAAATACAATAAAAATATCAATAAATGTATAAGACAAATACAATAATATTTATTTTTTGATTTCAGACATAATAACCATTTATAAATGAAAATCTTTCTGCTGAGCCGTTGTCAGCTGTCAAAGAATAACAACTACATATATTACAATTTTCACCAATATGGAATAAATCCTGGGAAGTATTGTGATAATATTTCATTTATTGAGCAAAATGCTTTTATTTAGGCTGTAAATTATTGTGTTTCAGGAAAAGACGCGGGGTACAGCCATTCCACATCAATATGAAGCTATTTTATATAAAGACTTTTAAGTGCCGTAGAGATCTGTTTAGATTTTTTAATGAATATCGTCGCTGCTCTATATTCACAGCCAGATTTCCTTTCCAGAGGTGCACGGGTCCACGGGTAGTGGGACTGTATGATAACTAAGTGATTAGGTTTAGTTTTTTAATTTTATATTGTGTATATTTCATTGTGATGTAAATAAAATAAATATTATTTATAATTATTTATTTTAATTATTAATAAAAGATGAACAAATATTTGCCGCCTGAAAAGTGATAAGTGCCTGAAAAGAACAGTTTCATATATGAGGATATTTACAAACATGTATCTGATGTAGTAGGATATTTACAAACATGTATCTGATATAGTCTTAAATATATAGTTTTTTTTTATAGAATAATGGTGATAAACACAATCTACCACTCACACACACAGTCCACCCGATGGTAAGTAGCTGCTGTGGCACATAGACATCTACATCTGTCCTCTACTACAAATCAAAATGCAGATGTGCTGTCACCCATGAGGACTAAGATGGAATGCCTCGTTTCCAGTAAAAGAGGTATCTCTCATACAAAATTTGTCAATAAACAAGGTTAAATGTTTTATTAAAGAAAAATTGTATAAAAGGGTTATTATAATATCAAAGAATACATAAATGAAAATAACCCCTAAGAATGAGGTGATCGCCACCATGCTGGTTCTATTAAAATTCATTTATAATTGTACAAAGAAAATTATTGTAAAGTGAAATATGTTTATAAAAAAAGTCCCGCTGGGCTTCTTGCTAGTTCTTCCCAGGACAGAGGTATTTTCCGAACCAGTAGTAAATAAAAAAATGTCTTTCAATAAGTATTATGTAATAATCTATATTTAATAACAATCATTCTATTCTATTCTGGTTCTATACACTCACAAACAAACACAGCAGCGTTAAGCTGGTATTTAACTTGTGTTTTTCTGAATTTCTAATAAAGATATTTTTAATTCTAATTTTTTAATTTTTGGGTTGGCTATTTTAATATTGTATTCATGGTCCTCTTCCATCATTTCAAGTTGTCTTTTTTTAAAATCTGTGTTACTTTTTACAATTGTTTGGTGTATATCTTCTCCTCTGTAAAATGAATGGAATACTTTATGTAAGTTTTTTAGTTATTTTAGACATGTACAAAGTATTACAGAGTAATAAAAGAGCACTTAACCTTGTACCCACAAAAGAAATATTTTTGTAATTATTTTTTAAATCAACTCATATTAAACTTTGCTTTTAATTAATATTTGAAAACATGAAACAATTTTCAGTGTTTAAATACTAATTTTCAAATGTTAAAAGTATGTAATGTATTAGAGTAGGTAATTTTTCCAACATACCTATTTTGCAAGCTCTTTTTCCTGTTTTTGTTTTTGTTACACCCCTAGTAATAACAGTTTTATTGTTGGTTATTTTCTCCATTTTGGCACTTTCTGTATCTGTAGTTGGATCTATCTCTAAAAAGTAATATAAATATAACAGTTTTAGAAAATTAAACATGTATAATATTTACAAACTTGTGCACATATGATTGTAACTATAATAATAATATATTTTGCTTTTTAATAAATATTCAATCACTATTATTTACCTTGCACCTCTACAACATTGGGTTCTGGATTTTCTACATTTATAACCATAGCTGTGTCTGTTTTTTCAAAATTAAGGCGAGGCTTAGGGTCAGCAAATATTTCTTTTGAAGTTGTAGCCACAGTCACTGGATCCTAAAATAAATCATTAAAACATTTATTAACATGTTTTCCTGTCATTAACTCTATTTTGCCCTTTATTGAATCAGGTATTTTCTATGTTGGTAGAAATATTATTATGTTCCAAGACAATAGGTAATATAAATTAATCATTATAATAATAGAAAAAAATTGAAAATTATAATCGGATTGTGTAGATAATCTAGTAACATGTGTGTTATGATATTATATAGACCACTATGTATGAATTTGTGAAATTTCAATTTTGAATATGAATATAATTAATTATAAAGAAATGTATGTTAAATTATTACAAAGTATATTAAATTTTGAATATTCGGAAAATAATTTGAATTGTAAATTGTATGCTTTAATGGTAGATTTCAGAGCACTACCTAGGTACTAAAGTAATAGAAAATAAAGTGCTTTAATTTTAATTAAATGTGTAAGACATGTAAGTAATTTTATTTAACACTGCATCACTATCATAATCATTAACTTCAACGATAAAGTCGTGAGGAGAAATTGACATTATTTCTAAGTCCTCAGGAGAAGGTGATGGTGGTTTTTCGCGAACTCCTGTCTTCGATTGTTCCCTCCTATATGTATATAAGTTTGATTTAGCACACACTTCATTTTTTCCAGCTAATTTCATTTCACCATCTGATCGGCATTTACCTGTTATCTCATTAAATCTAAAAAAAAAAAAATAAATCAAAATGTGTACAAATAGGTAAACAATACCGTACCTATTTGTACACATAACAAATGCAATAAGTACTTACTTATTAGTTATATTCTTCCACTCTTTTATTTTTTGAATATTTACCGATGTTTTCGTCGACTTATCCTCTATAATATGTGCTGATTGTGAAATAAGTGTACGTAATATTTCCTATAATAATAAGAACATTCTTTTTAGTCGAAATAAGGATAATAGGAGGATAAGGGCATTGCTACGTACTAACAAATAAATTTCGATATTTCACTAACTTTTTCTTCAGAACTCCAATTTTCACCCGTTTTTTTTTTTTTTTCCATAATATAAATAAAAGCTGTAACTGTAATATCAATAATTATTTAATTAATTATTAATAATTTAATTTACTTATTATTAGGACGCTATATAAACTATTTTGAACGTCTCAATCCCGCTCGCGGTACCTCTGTAATTCACTCCATTTCACGCTAGAGTTGTTAAAATGAAAACAACTTGATTATAAAAGCGCGTCAAAAGTATAGGTCATGCTTGTTCAATAGATTTAACCTAAACAAATAACAATTTATGATATGTTTTTGTATTGATGGATAATTATTTAAGTATAATTAATTGTAAATAAATATTAATATTTAATGAAACCGAACGTTGCATTGAATGAAACCTGTATGAAGATGAAAGGTGTCATTTTTTTCTTATTATATTTCTGTGAATGATATTTAATCCAGTACTAACTTTGGTACTAACTGGTCCTCGGATAGCCTGCGTTTTGTAATAAGCATACATTTTATTTCTGGTATTAACAAACCTGGACTTCTTAGTCCTGTACTAAAACATTTTTTTAGAATTAGACCAATTAAGTTTCAATGGTGGCGGCAGGGGTTGAACTTGGGTTGTTTGTGTAATATGAAATTTAAAGCGCACACAGCACATAATCTATCACTGCTGCTTATCAATGTAATTGTAATCATTACAGTATTTACATTTATTAAACTGTAAATATCCCATAATTTTTTTGTTTTCATTTTCGTTTTCCTTCTTTATCTGACTACAAAAGGCAGCTGTTGTATATGGGTCTTTCTAATAGGATAACATAGGAAATTTATAGCACACACAACACAATACATACAAACAACAAACAAACACACAGACAAACGAGCACATACTCAACTCGATGGTAAGTGGATGCTGAGGCCCATAGACATCTACATTTATCTAATGCAGATGCGTTCTCACTCCTGAGGACTAAGACGGAATACCAAGGTTATACTGCAATCTATTGAAAATATTGTTCTTGCACGTCCCATTGTTGTCTTTTGCGACACCCACTGAATGAAAATCAGTTACTTTATCTAACATGTTTTTATTATTCTACTTAAAATTAACACCATTAATACATATTAAATCTAAGAGAAAAGTATTATTTCTAAGAACAAAGGCGTATTTATCTTCATTAGATGAACCGTTGTTAAATTACGAAGAATTTTCATCGAACTAAAAAGCTTGTCATGACATTTAATGAAAGCAGTTTATATTAATTTGTCATTATATGCTTATTTGTATATTAAAACGTTCTCCAAATAAATCACTTTATAAATAAATGTTATTTATTTACAACAGATAAATATAAAACGGAATATTTCGGTCATTCCGTTTATCCACACTAAAGCAGCCACCCTAGGGTGGATACTCGGAAACGTGTGTTCATCTATCGACTCCAGATGAGGGATAATTATAAAAATTATAAAAATACAAGATACTCAGTAGACATTAGCATACTTACCTATAAAAATATATACATAATTCTTGTTAGAAAGGTCAATGCTAAAATAACAAGACTATGCAGTACTATGACTTGATCAAAATACAATACGAAATATGATTTTCATTTAAGTTTGTGGTTATTACAAATTTATTAATAATTATTTTAGTGTGTGAGTATATTTATTATTGAATTGTACTTGGGGTAAAAGGTCAGAAGAACTATCAAAAGTGAATTCCGATTATCCGATTATATTATATGTATATATCGATAAACATACGTTTCCGAGTATCCACCCTAGGGTGGATGTTTTAGGGTGGTTCAACAGAATAACCGAAATATTTAATAGTACTACTAGTGACGAGACAATCTTGTCATACATCTTAATCCTGGGGCGATGTCGCAGCCAACTAGCCTTCTTCACTAGCCTTTCAGTTGACAGCCTAGCTTTTCGTACTAAGCGTTGCCGTTTAATCTCTATCTATCCCTGAGAGCGCCAAGGTCATGACTACGCGACCTCCTTTCAACGGCCACGCACTAAAAGGCCTTTGCGTGCGAAAAAGGGGTATTATAAGCTGATTTTTCTATAAAGTCTAAATATGAATGTTACGTAAATTGAAAATCCACCCACCGTGGTTGGCGCTGCCCTCAAAAGATCTGGTTTGTCTAGTCTGTCTAATTATGTGCGGTTTGCCTGTTATAATTGTAGCGGCTTAAGGTGACTCAAGGCCGCTCCTACTGCCTGTAACGTACTGTCGCTGATATTAGATAAAGATAGAACGTGGCTTGTGGAGCGCATCTGCTGAATATCGTTCAGGCGCTAGTTAAACGGCGCCGTTTACTAAAATGGCTAAACTGTTAACTGAAAGTCTAATTAGCTAGTTAGCTGCGATAAGTGACAATGTATCTGTATATTTATTTTGCCGGGGATAGCAGGGCGACGATAAGTGAACATGGGCGGCACCGTCTGCACGATCAGTGGACGTGGCGATAAACTGTTACCATCAGATGCAATGTTTGTCACCCTTACTACTACTAATATTTGTAAGGATGTTAATAACAATTCTTGACATGTTCATACTTATAAATTATAATTTTCATAATTTATAAACACTCACGCCTCCTCTCATCCAGAGGCGATTGCAGGCTTCTATTTTAACGGTCTGACACACCTCTCTCATCTATCCATCCATATACACCTAAACATGCTCGTCGGTTAAGGGTACTCCTAATCTGGCCCAATTTCAATATATCGACAATATGGTGATATACTTTTTCTAGGGCGTCACTTCCCGACTCTGCGTTCACATTTGCTACATAGGTTACATAGTTTTGCTTTGTAACTCTTCCTCGTTCATTGTTTCCACATGACCAACCACCGAAGCATTAAATTCTTAATCCTTGTCACAACATCATCTTGCAGAAAACATTTTATCACACAAATTCTCACCCTGTCATTCAGATTCAGAAATTTCAAAAAATTCAGAAAATATTCCACCGCTGAGGATGGCTAATATTAGATGAAATTATTTATGTAATTACTTTGTTGTGATATTCCTTAGTCAATAAAATTATTAATTATTAAAACGTAAAAACCGACTTCAATGATTAAAAAAATAAAATATGAATTTGGGGTCTTAATTCTTCTATATATTATGTCTAAGCACCGACTTTTCAACTTTCTCCAGTGCACCAGGGTGACAAAAAAAATTCTAGCAATCTAATCCATCGCACACTCAAGTCAGTACCCGACCCCCCGAATGGGTTCCCGCCTTGTCCTGGCCGGGTAGGCGGGGCAGGGATCGGTCGAGAATGTGGCCACTCAGGTGGGCTTATTTAGCCACTCGGATGCGCGATGGTGAGGAAGAGCCCTCGCCCTATCCTATGGGAGGGCAGCGGAGGAGTGACAGTATTGCGAGGCACCGCTCTTCCTACGCTCCGTGACCGAAACTTGGTTGGCGGCAGACCACAGACCAGATCCGCCGCTAGGGTCAGGAAGGCTGATGCTTACAGTACTCGACTCAGCGATTATCAATCTGGGTTTCGTCTCAAAGTTACGAAAGACGTCAGACAAGGGATGTGAAAGACCACTGTGATTATGCATTGATTTTTCTTATGCTTTTAACGCAGTCGACAATTATATCCTTTTATTTATCCTGTACCATTTAAAATTCGCACCCTTAGTCTTGATTGGTTTCTTCATATCTTCGCGAGTGTCAGCAGTCCATCCATGTGGGAAGAAAATTTCCCCGTGGGCTGAATCTTGATGTTGGCGTCCAGCAAGGCGGTATACTTTCTCCTTAATCTACTCTTAATTGTTCGCACCACCTGTATTTTTTTTTAGGAGGGCAAAGCAGGCATGCTCACCTGATGGTAAGTAACTACCGCCGCCCATGACAACTGCAACACCAGAACCAGATAATTGCAGATGCGTTGCCAGCCTTTAAAAAGGTAGGCTCTTTTCTTGAAGGGTCCCTAAGTCGTATCGGTCCGTAAAATCGCTGGTGGTAAAAACTATTCTGAGGAAGTTGTGCGAGAAGAAAACATCTACTAAATCACACAGTGGTGGACCGCCAATCATCCAGATGGTGTGATGGTATCAAATTCTGCCGCGATGTGCGTTCGTGAAATTTGGCGGCTAGGTTAATCCGAACAATTCCTCAGAGCACTCCCGTGGTAAATGCGAAAGAAAATGCAAAGAGATGCAACAATTCTTCGCAGCGCCAATGAATCAAGCCGATCGGAAAGGACTCGGTCGTCGACAATTCGAGCCGCTTTGCGCTGGATGCGGTCAAGTGGAAGGAGCTGGCACTGGGGCCCAGCGAAGATGGGAACAGTATTCCATGTGAGGCTGAACCTGCGCCTAAAGAGTTGCAGGCGTTGTGCCTGCATGAAATGCTGTCCCGCTCTGCTGAGCATAAGATTTTTAGAGGCAATTGGCCTTCTCTTATGTGACCACGAAAGCACGTCACTCGATATGTCGACGCCGAGTTCCAATACTGGCTTTGTACCAAACCCGATCGAAAGCCTTCGCAATGTCCAAGCTAACGGCAATGCCTCCCCTTGGACTCTACGCCCCGCCCATCTATGAGTCAGGTGAAGAAGGTCATCAGCTGATTGACCCCGACAGCCGTATTGGCGGTTACTAATCAGCTGGTGATCCTCAAGGTACCGCATGAGCTGGCAGTTTATAACGGACTACATTATTTTGGAGAACAAGGGGTGATGGCGGCGTAGGCCCTGTAGTTGGACGGGTCAGAGCGGTCCGTCTTTTTAAGGATCGGTTGGACAAAAGCTCTCTTCCATGATTTCAGGACTACGCCTAGGGAGTAGGAGTACCGGAAAAAGACGCGTTAGAACCGGTGCCAACTCGAGAGCACGTCGTCCTCAGCACAATTGGGAGATTCCGTCAGGCCCACTCGACTTGTGGATGTCCAGGAGGTGCTTTGAGACCGAGCGCTGTGAGAACCGCACATCCGACATGGAGCACTCACACCGCGGGATGGTCGGCGGTGTGTTCCCTCCGTCATCAAGACTCGAGTTGGACGCAAAAAGGGAGCCTAAAAAGGTCCGTTTTCTCTTTTGCGGCGTAGGCCAGTGAGTCGTTCCCTCTGTGTAGAGATGGTAGTGATGGCTTACAAATTCCCTTGGACAGCCTTGGCGAGACCAGAATGCAGGGTTCCCGAAGGAAGGCGAACTAGTTTCTCGCCAATTCTGCCTATAATGCTCTGACTTTTGCCTTGGCAATAACTCTTTAAGGACCTGGAGCGAAGATATACTTCTTTTAAGCATGCTGGTGTTTGTCCGAGCCGCCGAAGCCTCAGCCCAGGCCTGATAGTACTCCTGCTTACTGCGTAATGCAGTCTTACAGGAGCGACCAAACCAGGCTGAGATTTGCCTCCGATGGGTACCAGAGATGATGGAATAAATAGTTGCATTCCTGGCGGCACCACATCAGTGACAGAGTCCGCAGCGCTGGATCATCCGGCGAGAAGCAAACCCGTCCCCATGGGTAGATGCAAAAGCCGCATTCCGTCCCAATCCGCCGACCTGTAATGCCAAACACGGCGGCAACCTGCAGAACGCTACCGCGAGGGGCGTGGTGGCACCACACCCGGATCAGACAATCATCCGAAGAGCCGAGGAGGGCATCGACGGAAACCTGATATCCGTCGGATGAGAGGTCAGCAGAAGGTCCAACAAGCAGGTGTATGATCCTCCATATCTGGAATCCCACGTGGGTGAAGTAACCAGTTGTGTCAGACCATATGCTAAACCAAAGTGATAAACAGATCTTGCATGATCGGTTAAACGTGAACAGAGCCATTCGGCGTGGTGGGCGTTAAAATCGCCAAGGATCACGATCTCTGCGGATGGGACCTGTTGTAGCAAAGGAATCTGTAGCCATTTGGACGTGGTCGATGAGTCGATCTGTTTCGGCATTACAAATATAGGACCTATAAGGCACCCGTAGACGCGCGGATGGTCGTCGCTATACGCGCAGCCAAAGGATGGACAGGTCGAACCTTCAAGACTGCCGAGGCGTCGAGAACAGTCCTCATGTCCTCTCTGACGTATACACAAACTCCAGCCCGAGGCACAAAGGTGTTCAATTTGTGCCCTGGGTGGAGTGATAAAGTATCAGCCGGAGGACACCTGCATCTCAGTCGAAAGAGCAAGGCCGGCTTCGCCTTCTCGAGAGATGGTAGTGGACGGCGTTTAGGTTCAGTGAAGTCCCTGATGTTGCAGAAATTCACGGATAGCGTGGCAGGGTCGCTTGGTCTTGTTGCTCAGTTTACCCCGAGCAGTTATTGTTCTGAGCGGAATTTTGCCCCAGAATACGCATCCTGGGCACCCACGCTCAGGGTGGGTAACATGGTCGTGGATGCTCAGCGAGGATTCTCCAGGGGTGCTGTTACCCTCCTGGGGTAGTCTATTATTTAATTCCGCTACGATGTTTATGGAGAGTGGGCCTCGGTCACCACTCACCAGATGAAACGCAAAAGCAGAGCTTCCACTTCACGACGCCGGTATTCTGTGAGGTCGTAGTACTAACCCGCTCGAGCCGGCCCAGCGATGCAACAGCAAAAGCTGCTGCGTGGCTCTACCACCGTAAAATGTATGCTGCGACCTCCAAATTTACCTGCAATCATTTATTGAAGAGCTCTATGACGCTATTAAGAATGTTACGTCTGAACTTAGAAGGCGTAAAGGCGTTTGGAATATCAGTTGATCCAACGAAGTGTCAAGCTATACTCGTAGGTAGCTCTAGAATGTCCGAAATTGATGTGGCAACCCTACCTGCTGTCTATTACAGTGATATACCGATACCGTTCTCTTCTTCTTGTGACGGCGCATGATGATTATTAATCAATAATAAATAATTTCTATATAAAGTCAATTAAAAATATCATAGATATAATATTTGAACAATTAAAATGCATTAAAAAGCGTAAAGTAAAAATATATTCATTTCGAACATTAAGTATTTTAGTAAAGTAAAGGCTTAATATTGTCATTAGAAATTCATTAAATTTACTAAAACTCTGCTTAAAATATTCAAAATGTATTAAATTATAGAATTACAACTCGATTATATTACAATAATAAAGATAAATAACAGAAAATAGGTCAAGAAATTTCTAAGTTATTGAGCGTGTTTTGTAATGCTAGGCGTGTTCATGTAATGATTGCTTTTAATAAGAGGAGTTTCGGACACACACATATATGTGTGGTGGGTCAGGTGGCTGCCTGCCAAAGTACTGTTACATAATATAGTCCTACATTAAGGACTTATGATAGTAAAGTCTATGATACAAAAGCAACAATAGAAGGTCTTTAAGATATAAGCATTATAATAGCAGGTTGTGGCTTAAAGTCCCATATATAAAGACATATAAATATATGGAAGGTCTCAAATATGTAAAAGCATTATATTGATAGAAATGGAATCTGAAACTCTAGAATTCTGCTTGTTCTTTTCTCAATTTTGAATAAGCCGACTTCTCCAACATATCTCAAGGATAAATTCTAATATATCTTTTAAACTCATGATAAGATTCTTCGCTCCTCATCTAATCATAAGGTTAGCATTCTATCTTGATTCGCTAGGTTCACCAACAATTCTTTTAGAAAACATAAGAAGAGCGCTAAGTAAGGGCTGTTTTGAAGTTGGTACATAACTCCTTTTGAAACAAAGTGATATTGGACGTTAAAATGATGATATATATTTAGATGTTTTATTATTTGCCAAATTTAATATATTATGTATTTTAACGACATGTATAGTATAATATATCAAACATCTTTCGTTTATATATTTAGTACACTATTGTATTGTTTTATATTACATGTATAGCATAGTATGTATATATGTAAATTACCTGCCATAAAATATCATCACTTCACGGGTTGGCAGAGAATGTCGATAGGCATTAAGTCCTTATTATTACCTTTTGTTACCCATTTTATTAATGTGTTAATAAAGATTAAATAAATAAATAAACAAAACTTATCTGTAACATAAAATATTTTTAATATGTTCTATCTTCTAGATAAGGCATCGGTTTTTATTGATTTGTAATTAGTACACATAATGAACTAAAGCGTCGTCGCGCCGTCTTCTGGAGCGTTGGCGTTCATACATTTAGCAAATAATAGAAACAAAGTCATAGCCGTGGTGCAATCAGCCATGGAATTAATAACCTGTCTCGTTAGAATAGTCCACATCAGGACGGACGGAATTAATTAGAAAATTATATTAGTGTGTCGCATAGACTTAGAATATAAGTTTATGGTGTGAATTTACGTTTATAATAATAGATACATTTAAACAAAATAAAAACTATTCTGCAAAAAGACGGCTCCCTGCTGGCAGTGGCTTAGCAATGAGTTAAGGCGCTAAGGTACAAATATATCTATGGTCTACAAATAATTGTTCCGGGTCTGGATGGTTGATAATCCTTGTGAAATTTATGTATATTAACATCCACGATACAGGATGAAGTATACATTAAGGTAGTGACTAACACTCGGTTTTAGTGCATACTTGTAATATAATCGTTGGAGTGTTAGTGATCGATCTTAACGTCTGAACGACTTGACCGATTGAGATCATATTCACACATAATGTTAAGTCGAGCCACGCTTTATAGCTATGTGAGGTTATTAACAAATTCTATATTAATGGATGAAAAATACTTCATACGCATTACATAATAATATGTTGAATAGTGCCGTAAAGTGCAAAGAATCTCAATCCGATCTGCTGCGATCGACTTATTGGCGTTCATAATATCATACATTTCAAATGAAATTTCTATAATTCCCATAAGCCGGTATTAATTAAGTATAATCAAATACAAAAATGCAAGTAAGTATTATCAGCGGTGAATTTAATTACACGTCTTTTTTAAATTGCGATCAGCCGCGAAAGAGAATATGGCTCATAAGTTTAACGACTCACAAGTGAACAGTTTAAGTTGCTTATTTTACTACCGTTCCTTTAAAATTTATAAATATTTGCTTCATAATGCTGCAGTTATGATATCAAAGTTATAATTAAAATTAAAATTGCCAATAATTTTTAAGAAAGTTGTGATAATGTGTTTTAAAACACGTCTTGAAAAAGCACAGCAACTGAAACTCTTTCCAGATTTTGTGAGATAGTCAGCCCACAAGTCTGCTGACCATAGGCCTTAGGCCCCAGGAAATATAAATACGGTTCTTAGCCCTGCTTCCATAGGCTCTTTTTTAATAGGCTGTAACTTTTACTGCAAATGCTGTTCAACCTGTATGCATTTGCGTAACCTCAGAATCAACACATAGCTGAGTTAGAGACCAGTTTTGTCATTACTTTTGTTATATAGGCATGCTTTTAAAGCTAAGTTTGTGATGATCTTTTCGTAAATATTTAACAACCATAGTTGAATTGAGCTAAAAAAATTTGTCTCAATTCAAAAAAAAATTTTACCCTCAGTATTACTACCTAACTAAAGATACTCATGGGCCTAAGCCAAGTGGACATCTATTAGCTTATACAGAGTATAAATATTTATTGTTACATTATCTGTTCCGACTGCAAAAACTTTCCGTCAAATCGGCATGTGTTTAGGATCACAGCCTTCTGTAAATTAAAAAAAGTGTTCTGGTAGATCGAGTGATTTGATTGATTATTATTATGATTATTAATCTCATGTTACTCGTATGTCGCAAATAACGTCATAAAAACCACAAAAAAAATAAGAGATGATGATGAAACAATTAAACATTTTGGGTCCGGAAATAACGTTAAGTAAAATAAATGCCGGTAAACAGTTGGGCGATAGGCCAAAACGTTTGATTAATGACGACTTTATTACCAGCATGGACGGACGCTTCATTTTGTTTTGCCCTTTGTTATATTTTCATAATTTGTCTACGTAAAGCAGACGAGGGTTAGTCCATCAATCAAAATTTTCATCACGCTCATTACTCATAGTTTGCTGAAGTCAATATTATAAAGAATAATGGCCGTTCTGGATTGAAAAAACTTAAGAGTTATAAACTTGCTACCAAATACTCTAGTGAAAAAACATAAACTGTTACCAACATGAAACTGTAGCCAAATATAGAAAATGGCAATTTAATGTAAGGATATCAGTTTTTAAAAGCTGTTAAAATATAAATAATCGTTTTTAAAAAACATAATTTTGCCTGTCAGAACGCAGTATTAAATATCTTAATATTGAACGCATCTGTAATATTTACGTTCCTAAACAAAAGTATGCGACTACGTTTTAATAGAAATAGGTACCAAAGGTAATCTAATAAAAGTGCTCTGTGATAAAATCTTACGTTTTATCCACACATTTTCTAGTCTAAATCAATTTTGTCTCTGAATCGAAATTAAATTCTTGACAATGGCAATCATATAAACTTATGTTAATAATTGAACTAAGGAAAACCCTTTTATTTTAAACTGCTACAGATTAATAATATACAACATAACCTCAAAAACATGTTGCATAATCACTAGATTCTCCGTACTTTTAAAATTATACTGAATAATTTACTTTGTTATATTTAAATGAACAAATGAAACAACATATTATGTTTCATAAAGTTAAGTTTATTAGATTTTACTAGTCCAAGCATGATAGGTGAGCTTTTTACTTCAATTTATTAATTTAATAATTTTTGGCAAAACAATTGTTATACATTTCAGTTAACGAAACTGCGAAAAATGCAACTCAAGCTGCGAAAAAAAATTTGTGACGTTTACGGACCTAATGCAGTGTCAGTAAAGAGTAGCACAAAGTTGGTTCAAGCGTATTCAGTCCGGAATTTAGATGTCAAATTAATGACCTGAATTTATTACTATGGATGCTACTGTACTCGTAAATTGACAATGTAGGTAAAACAAGTTTCTACGATTCGCTTCTGCTATAATATATACTCTCCTTTTTCAGCACTTGCATGTTTATCGATTACAATATCAAAAATATCAAAAAAATAAATAAGTTTGTTTACTAGTGTTCAAAAGATTTATTTTTAATTACTTAAGTATAAAAAATTCTAGCAATGCTATTAACATTACTAATAATTCCCTTTAACCACTCCTGGTAAGCTTAAAATGCTTGTGTTAGGAGTGGTTCACGACAGTAGTCGAATGGCGGATTCGAACCCACGACCTTATGAGTCACGATCCGCATGCTACCATTAGGCTATTGTCGCTATTGCTGCCATTAGGCTATTTTATAAAAATACAACAAATATTAAATCACAAAAGTATTCTAAAGACAAAGTAATACAAACTTAAAAGTAAAACATATTACTTAAATTATGCTGCAAAGTAAAACTGATGGTGCTGCAAAGTTAAATAGATAGGAATCAGTTTCAGTCATATTAATAACGGCATTGATTTTCAGTCATGTTCACACCTCTGATCATTAAAATTTAAGACTCAAACCGGTCTACATACTCTCAGACAAATACACTCTATACACACCACATGACTCAATCATTCCCACACCAACACCACACATTGAAACACAACGCGTAACACGCTCTGGACGTCGAGTTCTCTGGGGAGAGTGATGTAGGCTATTCTCCTACATTTATAACATTATATATTTATAACATTTATTATTTAGCATCATAGTATTATACTTATAGTATTATATAGTATTATACTACAGACGACACTTGTCTTTTTTACTTTGCACATTCAATTCATGAAGTTATATCACAAGCACAAAAGGATTTGGACATATTAAATGAGTGGTTTTCATACAATCTTCTCACAATTAATGAGACCAAAACATCATTTATGATTTTCTGTGCTAAAAATAAAAAAATACCTACCTACACACCATTTAAGATTAATAATATTACTCTTAAAAGATCTAAAAAATAAAAGTACCTAGGTCTATTATTAGATGACAAACTGTAATGGGACTTCCATATAGACAAAATAACATCAAAATAAGCATCGCTTACGGGAACATTACAAAAGGTATCAAACTGTATGTATTCCATACAAAATCAAAACAACTATTTATAACGCCCTAGCCAAGCCACACCTGGAGTACCTTATAGAGATATGGGGTTCAGCCGCACAAACGCACATAAGTAAATTACAACGAGCACAAAGTAAACTAATAAAAACACTATTTCATTATAACTACCTATCCCCAACTAAGGAACTATACAGAAAAACTAAATTTTTAAACATTAAACAATTATATACATATAACACATGCCTTATTATTAAAAATAATAATAACTAAAAACATACATTCAACAATAACATTCACACCAAAGTGTCAAATCTGGCAGCCTCGGACGAGATCTTATGGCAATAAAAATATAATGTGTGAGTGTAATTTTATATAATTATCTACCGGATACTGTAAAGATTGTAATAATACTCAGCATTTTAAGAATAAGCTAAAATCATATGTTGTAGATAAAATTTATAATAACTGCATATCTTCAATTTTGAACATATGAGTATTTTTATTAATACAATGTT